>CAUYSK010024252.1:0-45209 GCA_963575035.1 Avahi laniger
CACTTATGTGTTGATCCGTTAATACCAATTTGATGGTGAGTACATGTGGTGCTTATTTTTTCATTCTTGGGATACCTCGCTTAGTAGAAAGGGCCAAGTTTTGTAGGTAGCTGAGACTTTTGGAGCACCTAGAAGTTCAGAGCATCATTTTACTATGAGGGTGTTGGTCATTCTTACTAAGATTTATAGAGAAGCACATGCTAGTGAAGCTTTCTCAGGGGTCAGTAAAACACTGCAGTCTGTATAATGCTGTAGTTATCTCCAAAGCTGTCTTTATAATGTTGGAGTCGTAATATCAGTGTTCTGCGAGTTTCTCAAAAATATCAGAAAATCATACTCATCAGCAAAATCTTGCTTTTACGGAGAAGGTACCTCATTTCTTTTCTCTACTTGCTGATAACAGCAGCACTAATTGAAAGTATTGAGCAGCTGTTATATATGTCATCTCTAACACAACAGTTCAAAGAGATAGGTCTAAGCCCCTCTACTTTATAGATGAGACAGGAAGAGGTATAGAGTCCCACAGTATAAATGGAGAGCGGGATGGCCCCTGAATTTCATTGTCTGTAGAGCCAGTTCTCCTCTCACACTATTTGTTATTTCTCAGAACATTCCACCATTTTGTTCCCCTTGAGATTTTTATCATCATTCTCTATTATTCCTGTTCTTTACCTCCTTAAGTCCTTCTTGGCAAAGTCTTTGTAACCTATTCATTAGTTTCCAACTCTACTCTTTTCTTCTCAGAGTTGTATCCTTTTACATCTAAATTGTTGTGCTTTTCTGTTGGTCTTGAAGCCTCCAATTGCTCCCATATCAGCCAGTCTTATGCACTGCTATTGGATTTATTGCCTAAAATATCACTTCGACACATTGCTACCATCTTACTGTTAGGGACTCTTCACTGTTCTCAGCATAATGGCCAGACTCTGAACACTGGTTTCACAGCCCTGTGTAATCTAGCCCACCTCTTTTATCCTACCTTATTATAGCTGTGAAGCTCAGTTCACCATCACTAAAACATGGTGCGTGTGTTTTCTTAAAATCCTGTCTCACATTGTATGCCCCACTGAAAGAGCTTTCCCTGCTCCCATACTTTCTAAAAGAGCGAGATCAATTTTCCCCCCTCCATGAAATTTATCCTCCCTTCTCCTAGCATATTGATCTTTCTCTTCTTGAGCACTTTCTCTAAACTCAAAAGGTCTATAAAATGGTCCTTTTTATATAGTCTTTCAATAGAAACTATTTATTTTACAGAAGATGCCCCTTATTGAGGTTGGATTATTTTCTTTGGTCATTGGTGACTGTGTTCAGCTGTAACTAACAGAAAACACAACTAACATTGGCTTAACTAGTTAGAGGCTGATGGTCTTAAGTAACACGAAGTCTAGAAGTGTGCAGTCCAGGGTGATGCAGCTGCTCAGCTGTGCCATTTGGGAACCATACTCTTTCTTTCTGTCTCTTTGCTTCATCATCCTTTGATGTATGTGCTTTCAGTCTCATGTTTATTGCCTCTTAGTCACAAGATAGTTTCTGCACCTCCAGGCAGGAGGAACGGAATAGCAGAAATCCAGGTATGTGACATTGGTCCCAATTGTATAACATGCTGCAAGGGAAGCTAGGAAGTTGAATTTGGGCTTTTAAGCTTCTACAGGGGAAATAGGACTAGAAAAATGTGATCACTAATTGATCTTAAGTGAACCAGCCTATGGTATCAGTCACGGCAAACCTTAACGAATAAATCTTTACGTGCATATAATGCTTCATTTTGTTGTTGTTAGGCGAGACATCGGAGTGAAAAAAGGAAATGTAAGTAGTGGGTCATATTGGCTTGTTGTCCAATATTCACACTGTCTCCATGTGGCCACGTGGCCTTGAGTAAGTTACGTATTTTCCTGAGATGGATTTCCTCATGTAAACATTTGGCTTAATAATAACCCTGTCCGTTGGAATTATTGTGATGATTAAAAGAGGTGAAGCCCACAGCCTATTATGTGACACATAGAAAGTACTCAGTGAATGTCAGTTATTTTTTCCTCTTGCATTTGAGGCCCTGGTTGGGATAGGGAAGATTCTAAAGACAATAAAACAAATAAACAAAAAATCCAAGAAGAATTGAATAAAGGAATACAGTATCTCTTACCAGCTAATCCTATAAACTCTTTTCAATCGGGAAAAATATCACCCCAGTAACGGAACTGCAGAAGTGTTTGAGCTTTATTTATCTTGTAATCGAGTGGAAAGGAAATCTCTGAATGTTTGTGAAGGTGTTGACCCGTGGATACTGAGGTATGTGAAACTAACTCACACGTCTCAGGTGTTTAATGAGGATCAATAACAATTTGTGGGCCTGTCAGCTCTACAGTCCCATCACCTCAAATCACACACAGGAACCCTTGCTTCTGGAGACTGACACTTGGTGGGAGAGGATGGCAAAGTGATACTCAGTTAGCAAGATCTGCATAAGAGGTACATGTACAAGATCATGCATGATCCCGAAACTACATACATACACACACACACACACACACATATATACACACACATATATGTTGCAGAGCACATTGTTAGCCCACCTATCTCCCACTACCCAAAAAGCAGAAAAAAATATTTTCCATGTACTTTATCGGAGTGCTTAAAAAAATCCTTGTTGGCACAGAAGCCTATATCTGTGGATTTTTTAATTGAAAACTTTACTTACACGTATATTTATTTGGAATGTGTTAAAAAGCCATAGATTCTTCTTTTTCTTTTGATAAAAAGAAAAGCAAAACCCTGCCAGATGTTGGGAGGAATAGTGAGCAAGTGATTCAATCGGAATTCTCCTGTGGGGACAGGGACTCTCTCGGTCACTGTCACAGAATGAAAGAGTCTCAGATTCACCCGGCAGTGAGTTATTCCATCTGGTTGTCGCAATTAGGAGGTGAAGATGATGGAAAGTTAAATGGCATCTTTATGAAACAAAGCAAAACAGAAAAGGGAATAGCTGGGGGACTGCGTGGCTCGGAAAAGTAGAATTGGATCTAGAAAAAAGACTGTTGCTTCCAGTTGCTGGTTACGGTGCCAGCACAGGTTAACGTGAACTGAAGGTTGCTGCTGTGTGATAGCAGCTCGCTGTCACTTGCCTGAAATACGACCAGACATGTACAGTGAAGTCTGGCTTGAGGTGTCTAGAATGTAATGTCCTTTTTAGTTAAGGGCCAAGCCACCAGATTAACTACATAGATAAGGGGCAGGGCATGAGAATCACAGGGTCACAGAACTTTAGCTCTGAAAGGGATGTTGCTGCCAAGTTCAGAGTCTGTGAATTCTCTGAAGTGTTATGTGTCATTTCTTTGCATGTCTTATATTCTAAGAAAGAAGATGCATAGCTTTTATCAAATACAAAGGAAGATATGGATCTACCATTCTTCTCCCACACCCTCCTCCCTGTAAGGTATTAAGAATTTGCTTTAGATGTTATCTTTGGAGTTGGGTAGAGTAGAACGTAAGTTTTTGGCTTGCCACTTATTAGCTGTGTGGCCTTGGGCAAGTTACTTAACCTCTGTAAATCTTGTTTTTCTAATTTATGCTGTGGGCATCATCACATTATCAATCTCATAGAGTTTCTACAAAGAAAATTTGAGATAATATATGTACATTTTTTACTATAGCATACACTAAATGTCTAATAAATGTTGGCTCTTATTATGTTGAGGTGTATTTGAAGTAAATGGCAGAAACAGGGCCAGAACTCTGATACCCAATTTACTACTCCAGCCATTGGAAAATATTAATATGATGACCCTTCCTCTCTTCTTATTTGTAATACCCTTCATGTTTTGGCAGAGCTAGGCAGGTAACATAAGGTACTGAAATCAAATAATTACTTTTACCACTGCATGGCCAAATGGTCTGCGTCTGCATGTTGGAGCTCTTCTTCAATATTCTTTCACATCTTCTCTAAATTGGAGTCTGGAAAGTGAAATCACAAAGCACAAGGAGGTCCCACTTTGGCTTTGCAATTTCTTCCACCCGCCTTGCCCAAGAAGAAACTGTGAGCAAGGTTAGAAGTCTGACTCCTCATTAGCAAGGAGAAGTCTTTCTTTGAGCAGCTCCTCTGCTGAATAGATAAAGTAGATCAAACAAAAGGGATGACAGATTAGAAACTGTCTGGTGGCTAATGTACTGTTTACTGCAGTATAAATGACTGGTGTTTGGGAAATGACAGATGAGAAAAAACACAAGTATGGACATAAATGATTTCCAGGTTTCCACAGTGGAGGAGAGTCATGGTCGGCTGCGATATTGACGGGGGAGGGGGGAGCCATTGGTGGGAGTTTCAGGGGAATTAGAAGAGCATGGAGAGGACCTTTCAATTAATCCATGGATCCAGGAACCGCCAGAGCCTTTGTGCCACATACAGAAGCCACTGTGAAGGGGTCCAGTTCTCTCGCTGTTTTCTCACTGCCGGATCCACTCCAAAGGTAACTCTCATTCCAGTCCAAGTGCAGTGATCTCCCCAGAGAGAAAGCATAGGTGTAGGCACGGGGCTGTGCTCTGCCATGCAGGGAGATCCTTAGAGGAAGATAACATAGGAAAAATGAATAAAAGAGAGAAAGGTGGAGGTAGAAAGAAAAAAAAGGTAAAGAAAAGAAGGAAGGAAGGAGGGAATTTGGTATGTCAGTTAATCTACATCTGATATATTTGAGTGGAATTTGTTATGATCTCTAACTTGCCCCAGGGGATCATAAGAAATCTCCAATTAACTTGTAGCCATTGTAACCAGCTAGCATCTGTGTTTGCTTAGTTTTCACTAATAATAATGGCTATGATAATATAAGGCAGGCTGCCAGACTTATTATTTACAAACGTATCATCACCGTAACTGGTATTTGCTTTCTGCTTTACCAGACGTTTCATGTTCATGCATTCATTCATTTCTCCAGCAAATATTAATTGAACATTTATTGTGTACCAGTTCTAGTTTCTTGGGATACGTTACTGGACAGACAAAAATATCTGCCTTCATGGAATTTTCATGTAAATTGGAGAAAACAGACATTATGCATGTTATCATATCAAATGATATAAAGTCATGATAGATGACCCGAAGGCAACTAAATGAGTGCACATGGATAGAGAGTGGTAGAAGGGAAGCACGCCTCTCTGCTATTTTTGATAAGATGTTTGGGCAGGCATCCCTGAGGAGGTGACTTTTGAGCACAGCCTTGAACAAAGGGAATGATCAATTTATGTGGATATCTGGGGAGGAGTTGTCCCTCTGAAGACAATAGCAAGTGCAAAGGTCCTGAGGTGAGAGTGATAAGCTAGAGAGATGTCAAGGAGACCAGTGCATCTGGAGAGAAGGAAACGAGCAGGAGAATAGGAAATGAAGATGGAGGGTTAGCCAGGGGTAGACAACACATGGCCTTTTGGGATAGTAGATTATTGGAATGTTTCAACAAAGGAAGTAAAATAGTATATTATTTTAAAGTATAGTTCTGGCTGCTGTGTGGGGAATAGAGGGTGGGGAAAGGGAGAAGTAGGGAGACCAGTTTGAAAGGTAATAGAGCATCCAGGCTGGAGATGCTGGTGACTTGGACTAAGATGGTAGTTTTAGATTTGGAGTATGTATTTGAAGGTAGATCAGACAGAATTTGTTTATGGATTGCATGTGAGGGGTGAGAGAAATGGAATGTGTATGTCTTTATATTTTAAAAATATTTGTTCTTCAAGTTCAGTTCTTGAGTCTTGCATAGTTATTTCATGAACTTTTCTTATTAAACTTAGGGCAATCATATTAAATAATAAATTGAATTAAATGAAATGGTAACTATCCAGAGATCACAAAATGGCCCTTTTATCAATCAAATTCAATCCACAAACATGCTATTTTTGGCTCACAGTGTTTAAATCTTTGAGCCAGTGTTTGACAATCTGGATATCTAATTGCTTTTCGAAAATTATAAAATTTGGAGTAAAGCACAGGCATTCCGGTAAAAGGCAGTCTGCTGGAACTGAATAGCAGCTGCTGTCTTTAGAGGGGGCAATTCTTCAATTCCTCCTTGTTAGGACCTGAGCTTATTTCCGCACCTCTGTTTCCTGAACGGCCCTGATGGCATTTCTGTTCCCTACCTGTCTTTCCCCACCCCTATATTCTTAGCCTTTAGAGAGGGAGATTAGAGATAATCATAAATATACTTCCGTTTGAGTCAAGAGGGCAGGGATCTCAGGATTATTTTAAGTAATCTATAAATCCAGTGCAACCCAAGTGTTGTCTATAAATCCAATTAATAATAGGCTTTGCATAACTAGACATAGATGTGTATTATTTTTGGGAGGTTAAAATAATTCCAAATTGTAATGAATAAAACACATAATTGAATGTTACTAAATTAAATGTTACTAAATGTTCTATATCTCCTCAATTAACAGATACTAAAAGTACAATTGCCTTCAAGTGGTTATGCTTTTTTTTTTTATCCTTAAAAAGGAACCATTCAACTCAGAGAGTTTGGGAATAGTTGTTCAAGTGTAGTCCCCTACTCTACTGATGACATAAAGGAATCCAAAAAGGGACAGTTATGTGTCCACAACCACTCAGCTAATTAATGGTAGCAGGACATAGGTCTTCTAACAGGCTGCCCCAGATTTCTCCAACACTCAGAAGTCAAGCAGATGAAGAGGACAGTTTATGAAACCCTGATGTGCAAATTCATGATTCAGGGACAGCAAATTCTAGTTTACAGATGGGTGGAAAGGATTTTCCCCTTGTGAGAATAGAGTGTAGGACAACGTTTCTCAACAGCCATGCTGTTGACCTTTAGGACTGGTTAATTCTTTCTTTGAAGGGATTGTGCTGTGCATTTCAGGCTAGTTAGCAGTATCCCTAGCCTCTACACACTAGATGCCAGTAGTACCCCTCCAGCACTAATCGTCACAATAAAAATATCTCAACACATTGCTGAATGTCCCTTGGATGGGGCCACAATCATATCCAGTAGAAAATCACTGCCTCAGGACAGACTACCGCTGGTTTATCCATTTATTTGGAGTCCCAGGAAAAGATTCTGAACACTCAGCAGCCAGGCACCCTGTGGACCCCAGCACCCTGCCTTGGACCTGCTCACAGACCTCTCTCATCCATCCTCACGGGCAAGATGTCATCTATCTACAACCTCTTCCCAGAAGCCTGTAACTTTCATAATTCAATCCTTTTTCCTTAGAAGTATCTTTGCATTTTTTCACTTTCAAAAGACTCTGTGATTTCCAGTACCTCAAATTGCACAGGTACGTGGCTTTTTGTCTCTTTCTCTATTTACCTCTGTCAGTTTTTTAAACTTCCCATTGTAGACTTTCTCACTGTATTTTCTTTCCATTTTCATTGCTTTTGTGTCTCGGTGTGTGTCTTTTTGATCCCATTTTGGTGTGGAGCCTGTCTTTCTCTGCCTGTATCAATATCTCACTACCTATATATTTCACTTCATGGTTTAGTCTTTTAGTGTTTATGTCCTCAGTGTCTGCCATTCTTTTAATAACTGTCTGTGTTTCTACGTCCTTCCTTGACTTTTTTTGGTGTGCGGCAGCTTGTCTTTTAGTCTGCCTCTCTCTGTTTTTATCTCTCCAGCTATTTTTTATGACCTCCTCCCATTTTTGGAGCATCATGGTGTGTTTTCATGACATTTCTATTTGTGACTGCCTTTTTCTCTATTGACTTTTTTTTTTTCCCTTTTCTGCCTTTCTTTTGAAAATGGCCCATCTGGACTAAGTTCCTATCAGGATCTCTTTCTATGGGTGGGAAGTTCCTCAGGCATGTCATGGAAACCCTTTACTTCTGTTGAATAATAATCCTAAGGGGAGGTCAGGGAATAGACTTTTCAGTTAACTGCTCAGAGGCAATTTTTCATTTGTTTTACTTCATAGAATTGAATTTTTATAAAACATACGTTTAGAATATTAAATCCAGCAAAGGTTAAATATTTAACATTTTATAAAATCGGTATCACACAAATAACATTTTAAATGATTTCATATCATAAGCAATTATCTTAGAAAACAAATAGATGATACATTCTTGAAATCATCTATTTTTCTAATGCTAGGTGAAATAAAATCGATGATTTGTAAAGATAGATGTTTTATATGAAGTTCAGGAATAAAGTATTGTAAGAATAGGATTTTGCTATTTGCAAAGTACCTACCTTTTCCCTTGGTTCCTAAAGAATGCCCAAACCAAGAATGAGGGCACTGCAAGGTTCACAATGGCCTGAAAACTATTTGATCTTCTCACTTTTGTAAGAAAGTGAGAATTGTAATATACTTGCAAAACAGATTGGAATCCATCTGGTGTAGCCAAATTAATCCTCCTTTAATGATTGTTTATATTGTATACCTCAAATCAAACTCAGTATCAAGAGTTAATCAATTGTAATTTATAATCAGTTCGGCTCACCAAAAACAAGAGGGGATTGTAAACTGAGAAAAATTTATTTTATAGTATAAACATATTAAAAACATGCATCTTAATTGGACGTATGTAAATTAATCAAATTGTAGCTCCAATTGTAATTGTTTATTTGTTTAAATATGGTACGGGGAAAAGCAATGGCTGCTGAGACTGCAGAGCTGTGTGAAGAGGGCTATTAAGGTGTCTGAATTCTACCCGCCCTCCCCTCAAAAAAAAACAACCCAACCAAACCAGTACAAAAACTTGAGAAATCCAGGATGGAAGTTTGAAAGGGTATGGGAACTAAACAAGGGAAGGAAATGTTTCTCTTCTCTATAGTTGAGGATAAATTTCTTCAGTACCTTGTCTGAACCTCATTAACCTTAATAATACATCATTAAAAAGTCAACTCTAGGCAATTAGTATTTGGAGAGTACTTGATATTTTAGATGGGAAATTTATTTTCTCTGAGAAATCACACATGCTTCCAACACTTTCAGCCTTCCTAAAGTTTCTAGTGATAAAATTGAATTCAATTCAATCAAATTCCAGGCATCAAGTAGTTATTGAGTATCTCCATGGCTCTTGTGCTAGGGTTTGTAAAGAGAAAAAGACAAGCTCTCCACCCTTACAAAACCTTCAGGAATGCCATATATTGTCAAATGTTACCGTTTCAGCTAACGGTGTTTCTGCCATAAACAGAACTGACCCAAAGGGACGAAAAGTGTGTGAGTGTACAAAATGAGAGTATGCTGTCCCCTGAGGGATGCCTTAGAGAGGAAGATGACATCTGTCAATCCCTTGTTCTGTTAAGCCCACTTCAATATTTGGTAAATCTACTCACTCGCTAGTGCTGAGCCACACCATAACTGATTTCTAGGCATTCATTCTTTCTGGACTTAAATTCATGCTCCAGCCTGCAGCCAATTCTCGCTGATATATAGTAAGCTTTTCTAACAATTTATTGGTAAAAACTAGTCAAGGACTCTTCATTCTTTCAAAATAAAATGCAGTATAGTATGCAGTGGTGGGAAATTAAGCACTGGAACTTGGGTTCAAATCCTAGCTTTCTTTTTTGTCTATCTTTGTGCCCATGAGCAAGTAATATGACTACATCATGGCTCAGTTATTCCATCTGTGAAGTGGGGATAATAATGTCACTCCATAGCATTGCTATTACGGAAAGCCAGCTAATATCAATAAGGTGATATGCAGAGAAATAGCAACTTCAAATAAATGTTAATTATTATTGTTACCACCTCTAGAGACTCATCCCTTCACACTTGCCTTCTCTCATTCTTCCCTGGATTGCTTTGAGTATCCAGAACCTGTATCTGCTGTTCCTTTTGTGTCCTTTGCTGAGCTAACTCCTACCTGACCTTTAGGACTCTGACTTTTCCCCCTGCCAGGAATCATTCTCTACCTCTCCTCGGCACTGCAGTTCAGATGTCCCTCTTATATGCTGAGTTAACTGCTACTGTAGCATTTCACACCTTGTATTTTCTTGTTTAACTCTCTGTTCTTTCTCCCATGATGAACACACTTTGAGGGCAGAAGCTTTGCCCTGTTTGTCTTTGTAGCTCCGTGACCTGGCACAGTGCCTGGCTCATAGGAGGTGATGAGAAAAACCATTTCTTTTGTATGAGTAAACCTAGAGTGAAATCTGCTAAAGGAAATGACCTAAGATAAGTCATATTATCAAATATCTCAGTGCTAAAGGCTTATGTGTTTATGAGTAGTCAGGTGTCTCCATGGAACACTGGTATTTTCTAGATGTTCATAGGTATATCTGAAACAGTAAGTACATGATCAAGTAATACAGGTAATTGGGATTATGTCTCTCCTAAAGACTGTGCTTTTGATTAGCCCCACTCTGACTGCAGTGGACAAGCAAGTATAGCTTGCAGTTTCTCAAATAGTTCAGATAATGGAACCCGCCTTTGTTTATATCAGGAAACCCAAGTACAGTGCTCTAAGGAACACAGTTTGGGAAATACAAGTCTGAGCTAATAAGAAAAAGACTTTTCTTTTTTCTTCTTGATCCTACGATTGTTTTGGAAGTTTGTAGGAGACCCAGTGAGGTCTTCAGCTCTGGATAAAGACTCATTTCAGCTTGAACTTTGAATGGGCACTAACTATCACAAGTTGAAGTCATTCAGGGATGTAGAATTCCTTCAGCAATTACAACATGTCTCGATTATATATTTCTATTTCTCTTCTTGAGTGGTAGTCTCTGAGCAGAGGAGATGGGGACATAGTGGTCTTAAAAAGGCAGAGCCCAGAATTTCAGTGGTTTTATGGACACATACAACTTTTTAGGATTTCTTATCCCTTGAATCAAAATCACCAGGATCACTTATTAAAATGACTGATTCCTGGGGCCTCAACTTGGACCTGCTGAACCAGAGTCTGTGCATGGGAGACTAATAATGACATTTGTCCTGAGGTCCACCGTGATTCTTATGCTCTGCCATGTTTAAGAATCACAATTCTCGTTACTGTTTGTCACTGAGTAGAGGCCACTTCAAAAGTAGAAACTTTTTAATAGGACTGTGGTTTACAAGGTCACTTCTGTTAAGTCATAAACCATCACATGTGGAATTATCATTATCATTATGGTTCTTATTTCTTTTATATATATATATGTATATATATCTTTTGAAATATGCATGGTAAGAGAAGACATTTAAAAGTTTAAAGGACTTAATTAGATGTTTTATCTTGTGAGAAGAACGATTGTTGGGCAAGTCACTCAACTTCTGAGCCTCATCATGCAGTCTGTGAAACACGAGTAGTGGCATCTGCCCTTCCTCTGCACCTGGGGTTGAGAGAGTCAAATGCAAAAGACAGAAAAAGAAGTGTAAAGTATAAAGTACCACGGACAATAAGGTATTATGATGCCTACATCCAAATTTAGTGATACAGGAGCCTTTTTACACGCAATAACCTTATTTTCTAAGTAACCTAGTTTATTTTATTGTTCTATAGGGTTTAAGAGTACATTTTGGTAACTGAGAGTTTAAAACAAACAATAATTACAGATTCATTAAAAATTGAACCTGGTTAAAAGTAAGAAAAAATTCTGAGATTTATGAAATTGAATTTTATACAGCATTTACTTTGAATATAACAAGAGTTAAATATTAGGAATCATTAATGTGAATGATTACTAATGATTGTACATTGTAAGTAAATGCTCTGGAAATTGAATAGTAGATTTACGTATGAAATTAACCCTTTTCCTAATGCCATGGGAGATTATCAAAGCAACTCAGGTCTGAGAATTCTACCTCAGATTTACATAGAGCATTGAAATAAAAGGGTGAAATTCACAAACCCTAACATCAAGTTTAATTTCAACCATAGCTATTTTATACTTTTAAGAAAAGGAGCCCTTTCTCTTATAAATGTAAACCTTTTTTTCCTAAATGGAAGCAAGTTTGTTAAGTTCATTCTATCAAAGGTAAATTGAAAAAAGCCAGCAGACAAGATAAGTTTGACAGAAAATATGTAAAATCCAAGTTTTATTCATGGATAGTGGTTAAGAATGAAGATATTGAGATAAATTATTTTAAGTGAGGACTGTCCTTTTAATAGGCCTCACTCTCTAGCCTTGTCTCATTTTTCATTTCCATGAGGTTCTTAATTTATTCTTTTCATTACATAAAACATGCCATATTTGGCCTTTTCATGAAATGTATCTGATATTCTCCTTTGACAGCCATTCATGTGAAAAGAACAGGTCCTATTTCTATCCATCGCCTACATGCACATATTCATAGAAATCATAGATTTTTTAAATAAAATATACTTTATAATTATAGGGCATCTTAATCCCAGAAATCCAAAGGATTCAGGTCCCTTACTGTATCATAGTTCCTTTCTCTATGTAGAATGACACATATGGTCAAGGTTCCTATTTCCAAAAATAATTCAGTCTAAATTATATGATTTCCATGTCTACACAGGGCAACAAAAATACATAAATAAAATCACCAGCCTAGGAGGCATTCAACCCAACTAAATCTAGGAAATTTTCCATACCACTTTGTCTTTCTACTTATATGTCTGAGCATTGCTACTTTTAATTGAAAGTAAAATTTATCTGTCTAGATTTTGTGAGGGATAGGGAATGATGACCCTAATTTTTCCCCTGCTACTTTATAAACAAATATAAAGTGTGGGTATGTGTGTATTTTTTTTTTTTTACTCCAAGAGTAGAATTTTAGTTTCTGATTCATAATCTTATTGGTGTGAATTTAAATCTGAAGATAAATTCATCATCTATGATGCTGTTCATCTTAATGTTGTCATTTTCCTCTTCTTAAAATCTGAAAAGTGTTGCAGTTTTTACATGGTAGTCTTTCCATGTTGAAGGACAGTTGTATTTTACTGTACACTGTTACATGCTTTAGGACATGTAAGAGAAATATAATTACACAATTACCAAATTCAGAAATCAATAGGATGCTTATATGGTATTCAGCCAGATACTTTCCTACCTCCAAATTCTTATAAGAAAATTCAAAGCAACAAATGGTCTTCCTTGTTTAAAGTAACACCATGACCGATTGATTGCTTTGAATTTAATCTGATCTTGTTCTGATGTCTTTTCTAGAAACAAGAAAACTTATTGGTAAGGTGTGTTTTTCCATTCATCCCTATTTCTGTGTCCTGGATGAGTAATGGGTAAATGCTCTGATAAACACAAAACAACAACAACAAAAATGGAGAAGTCACGGGATTGAATAGAAACCAGGACTGAAACTGCTTTGTTGCGGTGGTGATGTTTGGGGTTTGTTTTGCTTTTTTAAAGGAAGTTACAACAAGGAGCAACTAAGGACAAATAAATTGGCAGCAGATTGTGGTTTACGATAATGACAGTCCCAAAGGGACTTGGCTTTCTTGGTGACATTGAAGTAAATTGCATTACTCAAGATGTATACTAAGAAGGATAGATAATGAGATGTATGGGGAAAGGCAATGTTACTGTTTTTATGGTATTGTTGACTATCAAAATAAATGGAAGGGAAGAGAGGACTAGGAGGAGTTACTTGAGTTAATTTTAATACACATTGTGAATGTCAAAATTTCCACTTGGATAAAAACATTTAAAAGTATCTCAAACAATTGCTAGCCACTATTTTAATCCCCTTTTCTAACTTCCGGCATCTTTGATTTACTTGAAGTTCCTAATTTCTTGTTAGGTGAGACCATATTAGTTTATAGTATACTTGGGTTAAAAATAACAATTTTTTTTTTTTTTTTGAAATGAGGAAAGAGGAAGGGAGTGTCTTAGCTCCCTGATTCAGAAACGGATAGAGTTCTTATGTGAAACCTTATTCCAGGAGATTTCGTGAGATATTGAGGAAACCTCACCTAAAGATTAGGACATTTTGGGCTTGACAAAGCTCCCACTGAATGCCTTGCTTTCAAACAAAGCTGTGATAGAAAGAGCATGTGTGTGTATGGACACAGGGCAGAAAGCTCTCTGGCCTACAAGTCCTACTCCCACTGTTTACGGAGCACTTACAGCCTGTTCCCCCTGAGTCCCTTATATAAATCTTTGTTGTATATGACAACCACATATTATCTGAATACCACGTCCTACCTTCTTAATTCTACACCGTTCACAGTAATTAGGAGGCAGAATAAAATGAATGATTTCTGGTCACTTTAGAATTGGAATGAAGCAAGGATGAGGGTTGTCTTGCAGAGGTATTTTAATTCTATAGGTAAAAAAGGTTAGTGGCCTCTACCCATCTTAGAGAATAGAGTGTCCTGACATCTTGCCTTCCTTCCTTTGTCTTTGGTGTCCTCCCTCTTCCTGGTGCCACACTGAGGGGAGATTCAGTCCTAAAAGAGTGTGTCATTTTAAGTTGACTTTCTCAGAGCTGAGCTAAGAGCCATTGCCAAGGCCAGTGGGCGTAAATTTAGCCCTCCTGACGGGAGATGAAGGGTTGCGGGATTTATGGCTTATTTGAGTTCTCATATATCACCCTCGGTGTCGCTCGCTTATGATGGCCCTGCCAAAAGATAAAGAAGTGTAGGACGCTTGGTACGGGCTATGGTGACAAGCCAGGGACAAATGTCTCTGTTGGGTAAATTGATTTGAATGGCTCTAGTGAAATATCAGGTTAAGCTGAAAATGTGATTGGATTTAATGATCCTGCTGACTTCGTAGACTGTCGGGATTCCAAATCCTGGACAAATAAATTAAGGCACTCTATGAAGGAGGTGTGTATGGATATTTGTAAATTCATATAATTACTAA
Source organism: Avahi laniger (assembly GCA_963575035.1). Taxonomy (NCBI): domain Eukaryota; kingdom Metazoa; phylum Chordata; class Mammalia; order Primates; family Indriidae; genus Avahi; species Avahi laniger. The sequence continues at coordinate 14,700 of CAUYSK010024252.1, forward strand.
TATCAATAAATATCACCATGTAAAAACTCAGACCTGAGTCAACAAGCAGATGCCTAAAGGCATAAAAATATGTAATGAAAAGACTGAGAACAGATAAACAGTTTATTTTTGCCTGGTAAAATTTAGTAGACTTACACTTCATGGTAGAGAGACGATTTTTGATTTGTGTGAAAGTGGAGTTTTGTTAGGCCACTAAACCCTAGATTAAATGGATTACTTTTTCAATTATGAAAAAAAATCATTACCTTATTTTTTGAATGTGGCTGTTCAGTTAAAAATAATAAAGCTTAGATTTCCTTGTAGAACCAAAATTTCTAGCAGATTTCTATTTTTCCATTTAAACTTGCTTCCAAATTTCTGAGTTTGCTTCCAACAATGGGCATCTCTCCTTACTGTTCTTATCTTCTTATAATTATTGCTGACTTCCTAGAGTTTCATTTTATTTAGGGGCAAGAATGATTGGCTTTATCTTCGAAAAATGTTACAAAGCACCAATTATTTCTCTGAGCTTTACACTTAGCCTGTACAGGAAGGAGCCCTATTTAAATCAAAATGACTTCCATGGAGTTTTCCACTAATACTGACAGGTCTAACAACCACAGGTGAGCGGGAATCCCTGGCTACCTGGCCTTCTAGTCCCTGTTTTTTTCCTATCTTCGAGTCTGGGCAAATTCTTTATTTGGCATAAAGTGTGATTTCTTTATTTCAGGGAGTGGCTAAGAGCTCTGGAATGCTGTCTTTACCAGGAGGATGGTAAAGTGGGTTTAGAGAAGAATGAAACCTATCGTTAAATATGTTCTACTTTTAGAAGCAAAAATAATGACAACAATGACAGCAACGAAGCACAATAAAACTAAGTCAACACTTGAGAGTGATGTGCTCATTTGTCAACATGGTGCAGAGTGATAGTGTCAACACCCAACTCTTCATCCTCAGGAGAGACCCCGACATAATCGCAAAACTCGAAACTGTACCCATGGAATAGAGAGGTGTCCCTGACTTAGGATAAAACATGCCTTGTCTTCTTCTGCCTTTTCATCAACTTCAGCTAACTTTGGGTAATGTGCTCACTTAATGAGAAAATTGCTCAGGTCTAATTTTAGGTAATTTCCTTTCATCTGTGTTAATGGAATCTATAACTGTTCTATGGACCTCATTGGTTTCCAACTCAGGACTAACATAACTCAGTTTCCATTCAACATTTGTATTGATTTTTATTTTTAGGTTCTTTTTTTTTCTTCATATGAGATACAGAGAATCAGAGAGATTGAGAAACTTGTCCAACGTCACACAGCTTATAAGGAACAAGGAAGCTTTTGGACCCAGTTGTGCCTGACTTCAAAATACATGTTCTACACCACACCATTTTGCCTGTTGCTGTGTTTAGGAGAAAAACATTTGCCCAATTCTCCAAGCTAGAGTCTTGCCCTCTCCCTCCTACTTCCCCAGTCACTCTGACCTCCTGCTCCCTCCAGGACTCATGTAGGCTCCTGCCTGTCATGTGCTTTTCTATCATCTTCTCATAGCCTTTGTGTTCTCTGTCAGATCTCAAAGTATATGTCACTTCCTGGAAGTCTCTGTTAATCTTAAGTGGCCTTCCACAATTACCCTCTACCCCATTACCCTGATGCTTTCCTGTATAGCAGTGATCACATTTTGCAATTATTTTGGTTATTGGTTGGCTTATTAAATGCCCGTCCCTCTCATCTTCCCCCACCAAAGTGTAAACTCCATAAGAACAGGAATCCTGCCTAATTTGTTCACCACCGTCAGTGTTCTGGACATGGTAGCCTCAATAATTATTCCAGAAATTAAAGAATACCCAAATGAATGAATACTCCTATAGAGACAGAAATATAAACAAATAATTCTAATGCTAGGACAAGCTTGTTAAATGTTCTAACAAAGATTTGAGCAAAATGCTGTGGCTACACAGAGAAGATGGGTGAAGAAATACGAACAAACACCAGGGAATATTAGATGGTTCCTGGGTGGGGAATGTATGAACTGAGACCGGGGATGGTGGGATTTCACAGACAGAGCTAGTGGGGACGGCCTCCTTGGAAGAGAGAACAGCATGAATAAACACACAAAGACAGAAATGAGGAGGGTAAACAATGACATAACAGTAAAAAGACCCGAGTTCAAATCCTGAATTTTCCTCTGAATAGCTGTTGATTTTGGACCACGTGTTTAATAAACATTATTTGAGAACCTTCTAAATTCTGGGTACATTACCATCACTATTTCTTCCTGAATCTCGGTTTCCTTGTTTGCTAAGTGAGGATAGTCCTCATGCAGAGGTGGAAAACCTGTGCCCTCAAGGACACATGTGGCCCTCCAGATCCCCATGTGCGGCCCTTCAACCAAATCCAAACTTCACAGAGCAAATTCTGTCTAAGAGCCTGGTTTTTAGCAGGTACTTTCATTCATAGAGACAGTAGCTGAGTTTAGGTGACCTGCTAAATTTGAAAAAGAATTATTTAAAGTCAAGGAACAGATCCATTACACCACTATAATTAGAATGGATAATCACATTTGCAGAAAATGGACTACACTATGGGTAAATGTAATTTTATTCATAAAGTGCTAACCCACCCGGGGTTATGACAGATAAGTTCTAGTTTTAGTAAAACCTTGAGTTCTGGGATATGCTAAAAAAATTATCCAATTCATTGGTGTCTACAGTATCCTTGTCCTTAAAATTACTGCTATTATAGAAATGTCTGTATGTGAACTTAACCTTTTCTTGAGGGTTTCAGTAAGGAAAGTGAGGATCACTTCTCTCTAGAACATTAAGCTGAAGCAGAAAGGTGCCATATGAAGTATTATAATGGAAATACTGTGAAAAGAAGAGCAAGCCACTTAATCATTTTCACAGTGCAGAGGTGCTACCGCAAGTCATAATTCTAATACAGAGATTTATATAAATTAAACAATGTTTCCGGGGTTAGCCGGAGCTCCTAGTGTTCTAGAGTTTGTCATCATGAATCGTGATGTCACTTAACAAGTACATACTTAAAGAGAAGAATGGGAGGGGAGGGAACTTAGCAGAATAGTGAGTAACTAGAAAATGTTAAGGATATCCAGGAGGGGAAAGCAGAAGGGGGAGGGGGCACAGGAGAAAAACACAGTGGAGAAACAGATGGGCATAGCCAGAGGAATCCAAGAGGGAGGAAATAGTTGCAGAAGGGAAGCCAGCCTTGTCTTTGTCTAACAAAACATTCCACTTCCCCAAGAGCTGGCTGCCTCTTTGAAAGGCAGTTGTTTTGCGGACATGTCAATCTTCCTTACCTGTAGCTAGTTCCCTGAATATTTCACTGGATTCTTACCATTTTCTGTAAGAAAACCTGCAAAATTGGAAGGCTTGGCTGGTGGCTCTTTCTCCATTAAGCAGTAAGGGAACTTGGGCTGGATTCTGGAGGAGGTCATCTTGCAGGGGAAAAAATCACTGAAATTTCAGAGTCTTATACCAACCACAGTATTCACTTTACTGGGTAAATACTTAACGCACAGTTTTCCTGTTACCCCTATTTTCCAGATTAGAAAACTGAGGCTAAGAGTAACAAAGTAATTTACCCAGGTTGGTGTGGCTTACAAGCGATGGAGCCAGATTTGAATGTCATTTTCTCTGACTCGATAGCTCACACTGTGCCTAGTAGACTGCTGTGGCCTGAGTGGGCCATTTTCTAATGTGTTTTTCTTTTATAAAAATTAATATGTTTACATAATAAGTGGGTTAGGAGTATGTACTATTAAAGGTTAACTTTGAAATATAAGATTATTTTCAGAGAAAGTATGCTTTTATGACTTTCTCATTCTTAATGTTGGTTCAAAAATTAGAATAGGAAAGGTATGACACGTGTGTCCTTGAACTGGGAGTAGCCAAAATTGCTCACAAGTAAAGTTTTGCCATCTGGGTTACTGTAAATTCTCCTAAATTGGTATGGTCTGTCCTGGTATGTCTTGGAAAGAGAGCAGCTAGTGCAGGGGAAATGAATTAAAATGCAGCAACATGATTTTTGGGGGGTAAGATTTTGCTTAATTATCACTGCAATAGAATGACTGGCCAAAGTCAGAAGTCTTTTATTTCTGCTAGGTAAGCAACCCAATAAAGCTTCAGAACATGCAGCACAAACAAATGCCCTTCTGTTGTTTTCTACCTCTTAGAAAAGTTAATCAAGAATTTATTTTTTTAGAATAATCTTGTGTTAAATCAAGCAGACAGATATGAAATAGGGATTAAAGAAAATCAGATGATAGGAATCACCGTAAAAATATTAAATTCTGTCAAAAACCCCTACCAAATGAATCGGTTAATAAGCACCCACAATTTATTGCCCTCTGGGTTCCCTTTTCACAGGCATCTTTAGCATTCATCAGTTTGCTCCCATCAATATCACCTACCTATAATCCTTGACAAAAATCTGTTTTAGATCCTGAGAACAGCCAGGAGATGTGGGAGCAAAGCAAGCCAGTAGCCTGAGTCAGGAGTGTGGAAGGGTGTGGGTTGATAAGCATTGCAATCACTGATTTTAGTAGGTGACTACTTGCTTAAGCATAGCCTGTTTGCACTGTGCCTCTCCACCCTATCAGGCCTGTTTCCCATTCCTGTTAGAAAAGTAACTAGGGAATTTGAAATTACATTCATCCAATTTCCCCAAATTTTTATATCTGAGGACTATTGAGTCATGAAGATATGACAACAGACTTCATGAAGTTCATTTGGCTCCTAGCATCTTGGGACCCACAGGTCTGGGACAGCCCCTGCTATGTTGGTCTTGGGTAGACTGCTGGCCTACAGGAAGCAGCACTGCAGATTGTGGTTCTCTGTGAATGTATACTGGCTGCCTTACTTGCCCGGTTCCAGTTCCATAAAGTGTCAAGGGCCATCTTTGTTTCTGATAGCATGTCAGAGTATGACTGAGAGAGACACTGAGTTTCACTGAGAAAAATTTACTAGGTAAAAGTTCTTTCCTGAATATAGCATGGCTACCTCAGATCAGGATCTCAACGTTGGCACTTTTGATATTTTGGATTGGATTTTTTTGTTGTAGGGGCTGTCTGTGCACAGCAGGATGCTTAATAGTATCTCTGGACTGTGCCCAGTAGATGTTAGCAACATCTTTGCCCCATCATGACAACCAAAAATGTTCCAGACATTACCAAATGTCTTCTGGGGAACAAAAATCACGTCAGCTGAAAACAACTGATTTAGATTTTGTGCTCTTTGAAATAAGACCACTAATATTTTTTCTTGTGCCTAATTATGCTCAGTAAGGTGAGGCCTCCTTGTGAGATACACTTTCAACATATATCTCTGATTCTTTTTGAGAAAGCATATTGCATTTTAATCTTTTAGTGGTTATTTGTCCCCAAATGTGAAATAGGAAGTTTAAGAAGTCAGTAGTTATATGCAAACTTTTTTTTTTTTTGAGGCAAAGTAGCTTGAATTTAAGGATTTGCTACCAACTAGGTACGTAACCTTGACCAAGTTGTAAGAACTTGATAGTTCTAAGGCTTCCTTTTTTATGAGGGAGAATAATGATTGTACCTTTTGTATACTATGGTGATGATTAAATGAGATAAAGTGGTGAAAGCTCATAACATGATGGCTGGCCCATGTTGAATGTCCAATAATTGTTTGCTATAATTATTATTATTGATGCTGATATTTTTAACAAAATTGATTGACTTGTTATTATTAAGCCAGTATTTATTTTCTCTTTACCAAATACTTACTATGTTTTTATCTCAGAAAATTGACTCACAAGTACACACACACACACACACACACACACACACACACACACACACACACATATGGTCTGATAAGCTCTCTGGTCGTACACATTATCTCTGGCCAAATCCAAGACTTTCTATTAGCCCCTCTAGTTTTTTCTGCTTCTGCTATTAGTGTTCCTAGCTTGTTTCTTCCAGTTCTTTCCTTCCAGAACCATCATCAGATGAACTACAAATCATTTCCTTGATTTGCAGCCTGTGCACCAATGAGAAAACTCCTATAGTGGTTTTTGACTTTATGCTTAGACCTTGTCATAAACACCACAACATCTTTAAAAAAGATACAAAAAACAAAAACAACAACTTTCTTTTGGCCCAAATCTTATCAAATATGTGTCTGTAATGGCATAGACATGTAGGAAATGATAAAAATTCCCTTTTTCCCCTGCTGCTGCGGCAGTGACCTTGAGGGAACACCAGCTCAGCCTTTGCTCTCCGTGTGCCCACACCCCTCCTCCTCCGTCCCCCTCCTGTGCCCCATTCGGCTCCTCCACAACCAGCAATCGCTTTGCCCTCCTGCTCCAAATTTATGACCAAGAGCAAGTCATAAACAGAGAAGGCCAATCCTAAGCCCAGGCACTGCACCTTCCTGTTTGCCAGAGGTATGACAGCTTGATGGGACCGTAAAGAATAAGCCTGCATCCCCACAGTCCCCATGAATCATGCCCCAGGATAATGATGAGCAAAGGCTGCTGCAGCTGCTGCAGGTGACTCAGAGCTCGGAGGCCGGGGCTTCCCCTTAACCCTGGGAACAAAGGGTCCCCACGGATGTTCTCTCTCCATGGAGTGTCCTGACAATTCAGAGTAGTCTCCAGCTGAAAAGACCTTGCCAGCTCACCCGTCCATACGAAGCAGGTTTGATCCATGATCCATGAGAAGTGGCAAAGGCCACTCTAGCTCACTGATGCTCAGAGAATGGTGAAGGTGACACCTGAATGATACAGGGACTCTCTGTTGAATAAGACCACACTTTCCACAGATACCATCTTCCTCTTCTAGTTGCCTCTTAGTGTGTATATTTTTGGCCAGTGCTTCTCAAACTTGATAGCAAGTGGGAATCACCAAAAGATTTTGTTCAACTTTTGATTTAGTTGTCTGAGGTTGGGCCCAAGAATCTGCATTTTTACAAACTTCCAAGTGATGTTGATGCTGCTAGTCTTTTGATCACATTACATTTTAGGTCTTGAGATTCTAGAATGTTTTAGAGCTTTCTTTTTCCTACTTTCTTTCCCTGCCCCTGAGTTCTTTCTTTGGGAGCAGCACTTGTCAGCTTTTACAGGAAACGGTAGTAACATCCCCAGTTGGTTTTGGGCAAGACTAATGCTTTCTTCCATGCTATGAAATACCAGAAACTCCGGGAACTAGAGACATACAGTTATCACTGAGTTTAGTCTCCTTCCCTAAATATGAGCACTCTTTAAATAATCTGACAAATGTCCTTCCAGCTTCTCAGATCACTGCTGCATTGGAGGGATCTCAAGCCAGCACTGCATGGACAGCTTTTGTTGTTTAGTTCTAAATGTAATGAAATGCTTGTGATATTTCAAAATCTGTCTTCACCCACTGATCTAGATTTAGGCAATGGGGCAACACATTATCAATGTAGCACCTTTTTATGTTTTTGGAGGCTTCTTTTCCTTTCCTTTCTTTGCCTTCTAGATCTGACAGTCATAGCTGTAGTTTATGCTTTAGTTTTGAGATACACAATTAGGATCTATCACGGTGCCTATGAAAGGACAATGAGTAAGAGAAATAAGATGCAGAGGGGACCTAACAATTTCTGTATGGGTGTGAGATTTGAAAGCGGTAAATGTCTTCTATCAGCAGTATCTAGAACCAGCCATGAGGAAGTCCGCTTGAGGCTCAAGGATTTTGACCTGCTCCTGAACAGGAAATATTCCCATGATCTGTTTTTCTAAATGAAATATGCTATAGGTCTGAGTGTACCTAACTCAGCTTTAGTTCCTCTATCAGATTCCTCTCTGTATGCCTCTTCCAATGATAAGTGATGCAGATATACGAAGGGAACACAGGGTTTTGTAGCATAAAAAGCATGGGGGTTGCATCAGACAGCCTGACTCAACTGTCGGACGCATGTTGATGGTGTGGCCTAGCTCAAGTATGGACTTAACTCTCTGAGGCTAAATTTCCTCCTCTATAAAACCTGATAATATGTACTTAAGAGGGTATTTTGGAAGATTACATGAGATAGAAAGGCCTAGAATAATATCTGACATGGTAGTCTTTCAATTAATTTGAATTTCACTCTATTTTAAACCAGGTTGTTTATATTGAATTTGACAGAATTAAACAATCTGTGGTACTGATTTCATCTGTGGACTCTGGAGTCAGCCCACCTGGCTTTGAACCTTAGCTCAGCTACATCTTTAAGTGTGACCATTGATATGTTTAATCTTACTAGGCCATAGTATTCTGGATTTTGAGAATTAAATGGGTTATTATTTGTAAAACACTTGAAAGAGTCTCTGGCATATAACAATTGTTTCTAATATTATGATATGGACTTTATTTCATCTAGTTGTATTTGGAGAATAGCAAGCAAACACATGCAACTGCTCCCCCCACAAAAAAACAACAAAACATACCACCACCAATAACAGCAACCTAGTTTTAGTTTTGGTACCATGCATAAGAAGCTATTTTCCTAGACTATTTATCTGAAGTAGTTTAGATCTGGCAGGAGTTAAAAGTTTTGAGTTATAGCCTTGAAAAAAATTAATCTGGGATAGACCATAAACCTAAATATAACTGCTAAAATTATAAAGCTCCTAGAAGAAAATATAGAGAAATGTCTTTGCAACATTAAAGTACGCAATAGTTTTTGGAAAGAATTCAAAAGCACTAAGCATAAAAGAAATATCAATAGGTTGGACTTGATGAAAATTAAAATTTTCTGCTCATCAAAAGATATGCTTAAGAAAATTAAAGGGTAAGACATAGATTTGGAGAAAATATTTTCAGGACATTCATCTAAAGAAGGACCTATGTTCAGAATGTACAAAGATCTCTTGTAAATAAATAATAAAAAGACAAACAATAAAAAATGGGCAAAAGACTTACATAGACACTTTATAAAAGAAAATATGTGAATGGGCAATAGACCAATGAAAAGTTGTTCTACTCCACTAGTAATAAAGAAAATGTGTATTAAAATTTCAATGAGATGTCATTTCACAACCCTAAAATGGCTAAAATTAAAAAGACTGGCAACACCAGATATTGGTGAGCATTGGAATTAACAGAAATTCTTATACTTTGAACTTGGGAGTATACAATGGTACAACCACTTTGGAAAATTGTTTGACAATTTTTAACATAGTTAAATATACATCTAAACTAAGACTCAGCAAGTTTACTATTACTTATTTGTCCAAGAGAAATGAAAACATATATACACAAAAAGACTTAGGAAAATATGTTCATAGAAGCTTTAGAATAGCCTCAAACTAAAAACAGGACAGGTATCCATCAACAAGAGAGTGAATAAATGAAAAAATATATTACTAGATGGACTACTAATATTCAATGAAAAAGAATTAACTACAGGTAAATGCAACAACATGTATACATTTCAAAAACACTACATTTTGTGTGGGGAGAAGAGAGAGACACAAAAGAGTATATACTGTATAATTACATTTATAGAAAATTTAAGAATAGGCAAAATTAATCCGTGTTAAAAATGAGAACATTAAGTACATAAGAGGGGTGAGTATTGGCAGGAAGGGGCATGAGGGAGCTTTCTTTGGTGGTAGAAATGCTCTATATCCTGATAGGAATGTTGGTTGCAGGGATACATTGATTTGTTAAAATTCATCCAATTGTATATAAGCATACCTTGGAGATATTATATGTTTGGTTCTAGACTCCACACAACATTTTGTGAGTCACACATAATTTTTGGTTTCCAAATGCATACAAAAGTTATGTTTACACTATTCTGCAGTCTATTAAGTGTGCAATAACATTACCTTAATTAAAAAATACTTTATTGTTAAAAAACCCTAATGACTATCTAAACCTTCAGTGAATTGTAATCTTTTTGCTGGTGGAGAGTCTTGCCTTGACATAGACGGCTGCTGACTAATCAGGGTAGTGGTTGCTGAAGTTTGGCATGGCTGTGGCAATTTCTTATAATAAGACATCAGTGATGTCTGCCGCATCAGTTGATTCTTCCTTTCACGAAAGATTTCCCTGTAGCTTGCAATGCTGTTTGATAGCATTTTACCCACAGTAGATCTTCATTCAAAATAGGACTCAATCCTCTCAAGCTGCTATCTACTAAGTTTGTGTAATATTCTAACTCCTTTATTGTCATTTCAACAATGTTCACAGCATATTCACCTGGAGTAGATTCCATCTCAAGAAACAACTTTCTTTGCTCATCCGTAAGAAGCAACTCTTCATCCTTAAGGTTTTATCTTTAATGTTGCAGCAATTTAGTTGCATCTCAGCCTCCATTTCTAAATCTAGTTCTCTTGCTATTTCTACCATATCTGCAGTTACTTCCTCCACCAAAGTCTTGAACCCCTCAAAGTCATCTATGAACATCAGAATTAATGTCTTTCAAACTCCTGTTAATGCTGGTATTTTGACCTTTTTCTATGTATGTATCATGAATGTTCTTAAAGGCATCTAGAATGGTGAATCTTTTCCAGAGATTTGCAGTTTACTTTGTCCAGATCCATCAGAGGAACCACTATCTATGGCAACTATAGCCTTCCAAAATGTATTTCTTAATTAATAAGACTTGAAAGTTGAAATTACTTCTCAATCCTTTGAATTTGTTAAAATCACAATAAAGTGCAATAAAACAAGGTATGCTCATACTTAAAATCATGTGTTTCACTCTGTTTAAATTGTACCATGATTTAAAAATATATTATTTCTTGGTTATATTAAATAATATAAAAATTGTATATGGATTTCTATAGAATATAGACATTAATATTATTAATTTCTTGTTTATTCTTGCTTCGAGAAGAATCTTTATGCAAAAGAGTCTCAGACTAACTGTTAGACTCTTTTCTTCTGTAAGAATTTCTGTTCCGCACCTGACCATCATCTAGAGAAAAGAAAAGTAGGAATGTCATTACAGTAAATACAAGCCACTTAGTTAATTATATACATCTCTCAAAGCCTGTAACCTTCCCCTGCAGGTAAATTATTCCATGTGAAGCCTCTTCGGGCAATCTCTTACATCTGCCCTTTATCTGTAGGCTTCTACACTTTCACCTTCCTGGCCCTGTCTTGTCTTGAGGAATGTCCTGTAGAATTGAACTGATGGCCCTTTCTGCTTCAGTTGGATTCTATGTTCAGATTTTTCCAAGCACATTATAAACTCTAATTCATTAACATCATCATAAATGGTAATGTCCTGTGAAAAAGAGAGGTGATGGCACCAATTAAAATAATCTTCTTGTAGTCACACATCAAATCAATGTCAGTGCAACCACCTGAATCATGAATTAATGCAGCCCCATCCCTTTTTCATATTACGTTGATAGCAGTACAGAACAGTGGTTGAAAGTAAAATGAAACCTCAGTCCATACACATCATAGAATGTGCCATGCTGCACTTAGCACATGGATCTACAGGGAGAAGGAAACAGCAGAAATGGATATGGACTAGACAAGGATCTCATTGGCGGTATATACCACATGCTTTGAAATAGCTATAAAGATATCTACGAAAGTGTCCATGCATCCACTCAGAGAAGTTCAGGACCAGTTGTAGTTCAATCATTTTGTCATTGACTTAATTGAAACCCAGCCACTTGCCCAAGGTCACATGGCCTACTTTTTCCCAGTTTCCCTGTCACCTCTGAGCCATGACACTACAGTCTTATGTGTTCCACATCCACATAAGAGATTTCCTTATTCCTTGGACTCTGCTAGGCTTATCTAACAGAAGTATTTAAATGCATTGTTTCATTTGGGCATGGGGTCTTAAATAAATTGTGCAATAAAAATTCTTATACGCTATAAGGATTCCAGTAATAGCTGACAGTTATAGAACGTACACCCTTTGCCCAGTACTCTCTTGAATGTTTTACATGCATTAATTTATTTAATCTTCATAATCTCCTATGAAGGGATTCTACTGTTACCCTCATTTTATTTCTGTGGATGCTGAAGCATAGGGAGGTTAAAAAACCTGTCCCAAATTATGCAGTTTGCAAGTGATAGAGCCAGAATCAGAATGTAAGATGTTGGTTCTAGCAGCCACATAGTAATTGCTCTGACCTGCTTCCTGTCTGTAAAAACAGACGGTAGAGAAGATTCATTTCCTCTGGGAAAAGAACTAAAATCTCAGTGAGTGAAACCTATGAATGGATATAATATTAATAATAGCTGATATTAAATGGGCAATTGCCACTATGCAAAGTGGCTTATCTCATTTGGATTTTCACAACTCAACAAGAAAGCTGTTATTATCTTCCTTCTATTACACATGAAGAAACTGAGGCATATGGTGTTAAAGGAATGTGCCCACAGCCACACAGCTGGAAAGAACGTGAACTCAGACAGGCTGGCTCCAGGGACTGCAGGGAGGTCGTAATAAAATGGCATTTGTTCAGTCCAGCTTTAATTGACGAGATACTAAACAGAATCTGCACTAAATAAAATTTCATCGGAGAAACATTTATGCTTAGCTATTTCAGAGCTTGAAAGTCTCTGGTTTGATATAGACTGCCTTCATTTTTATGGAGCTGGTATCAAACTGATTTTAGAAGGAACTGGCTTCTCTCCAAGGTGTCCCTTGTCAGTGGGACTTGACGTGTTTCTTGGTTTCAACAGGTAATTCCCAAAGAAGGGCAGAGTTGGGAGAAATGGTGGCACCCTCCTGGGGAAGGTGTCAACATCTGGAAGAGGGGAGGGGAATAGTTGTTCTGAAAACAAAGCAATGCTAAAGGATTAATTTTGAACTTGACCTAGGACTTGCTTTTCCATCTCCCCTAGCTAGGATGCATAAGTTTACATCACACAAGCTGTCAGCATTCACACTGGTATTTTTTGGTTGGAGCACAAAAAATAAAGATGTTTCTGTTTCTAAAATTGTTTTGGTTTCGATTTGCGCTTAGGAATGATTTTTAATTTATTTAATTTTTAATGTTCCATAAGAGAGCATGAGGATTTTGTTTTTGAAGAACATACTTTTTAAGTTTGAAGAAAACTAGTTTAAACAGAGACAGATGTAGCTGCCTCATGTCTGTCCCATCCCAGTTCTAATGGTGGCTCTAAGGCATTTTGAAGAACTTGATTCTGCTCATCCAGCAGTAATTCGGTATATTTATTGGAACTTCAAAATCATGGAAAGTATTTCTAGGGAATCCAAGTTCTTCCTAGGGAGAGCACATGACTTCTAGGATAAAATTCAGATAAGCCTTGGGCTAGGAAATTCATAGTTCATGTTGTCACAGAGTGCTAAAGCTGATTTTTCAGATTACTAGTTTCCCCAAAGGCCTGAAATTTATGAATCTCATTTGCAGACTCCAAGCCGCCTCACTGTTACCCTGGACTGATTTTTGGCTTGGAAAGAATGGTGAGTTACTTTCTACACAAGTCCTTGTCCTGTTGGGTTGGGACAGAAAGCTGAGCCTGGGCCTCCGTGTCCTCTGCATTAGAGACAAGCTCTGCTTCTCCTCTAGGAAACTTTCTCACTGCCAGATGGCATAGAGCTTTCCCAGTTTTAAGATTAAAAAAACAGGAAGATGTATTCTTCCACAGTCTTGTCTCATAGAGTGTCATTTTGTGAGAAATTATCTCAAATAAGTGCCACTCCCCCAAACAAGATGCAAAAATCCATTAGACAAGATTGAATTTACCTTAGCCTGCTGACCAGGGATCAGAGGCTGCGTGTTTCGAGCCCACATCTGTGGTGGTTTCTGGGTTTCCTTTCTTGCGTTGGCTCTCCCACCCTGATGTCACTTCTCCAGGGCGCACGAACGTGCCTACCTAGCAGGCACCTGCCAGTCAATCTTTGAGTACCAGGTACTCAAAGAAAGTGGAAAAGGTGTAATGAATCTTATTCTTTCAGAAAGTGCTAAGATTCTGTTTCTCTTATTTCATGTTTCACTCATCAACTATTTAATTAAATTCATTCATTCATTGAAAACTTATCATGTTGCCCATTTGCCTGTTCATGTGCTAGCACTCGACATCTATGGGTGAAGAAAACAAACAAGGGTGCTATTCTCATGTGCATTACATCTAGTTGTGGATACGAAATTGAAGCAATTAGACTCACTGAGAGTCAGAGCTAACCCAGCACTTAGTACATTCTAGATGCAGTTTTATGGTTTTATGTATGTTAACTCATTTAATTTTTCTAATAAGCCAATAAGGCACATGCTACAGCTATCTTCTCTTAGAGATAAGGAAATGGAGGAACAGGAACTTTAGGAAACTTGCCCAAGATCACACAGGTAGGAAGTCACAGAGCTGAGATTTGAACGTTGGCTCCAGAGTTCATGATTTTAGCCATGATATTATAATGCATTGAATAACAGGGCAAGTTATATACTTTATCGTGGCTGGTCAGGAAGTGACTCTCAAGGGAAAGGTCAGTAGAACTAAATCCTGAAAGATGAGAAAATTCTTCCAGAAGAAGTGAGTGTGTGTATGTATTTTGTATGTGAATGTTGTATGTGTTGTGTGTGTGGTATATGTTGCATGTGTGCATATGTCGTATGTGTATTTTTTGGGAGCGGTTGAAAAGGAAGCTAATAGTGTTCCTAGCAGAAGAAGTAGCATTTGTGAGGGTCCTAAGGAACAAGAGAGTGAAAGTGAGAAAATAGAGAGGCTTGGACAACTCAAACAACTGAAAGGCCATCAGGATGAAAGGTGATGGTAGAAGTGGAGAGAAATGTAAGGTTGGAGTGATATGGGTGCAGGGACAGTCATTAAATGGAATGAAAAATCATTAAAAATGTTTACATGAGAGTTACCTAATTCAATTTACATTTTTTAAAGATCATTCTTGCTGGAACATGAGAATTAGTGGCTCTTGGAGTTGTCAGGAAAGAGATGCAGGAGGCTTGGCTATGGATGCACGGCAAGGTTCTGTGTGTGGCGTGAGTTTATGGAGCTTCCTTGCTGACCATCTCCTATCTCCTTGTGTTTATAGCTTCCTCTCCCTACAAGAGGATTTTTGACTTAAACAAAAACATTTCACACAAATTCGTCTCATTTGGGGATTCACCCTCTGCACATGGAACCCTACTCCAGCAGGTTTCTAATCAAAATATGCCATTGAAATGCTAACAATCGAGAGCCCTGACTGAGCAAACCCCAATAGGAGAGACAGACTGGGGATTCTGTGTGCATGTCATGGAAAATTTATTCTGATCACTTGGATGTAGAGCCAATGCCACTTACAAGTTTTCCTTTGGGCACCCTGGGCCCATCATTAATAGTTTTTATCTATTTAATTTCCTTATCCATGGATAACTAACAGCAAGAGTTTGGGCTGCTGCAAAGACAATAATCATAGTCTCTTTCTGAAAGAGTCTTCTACCTGCTGAAAGCTATTGAAGTAGAGGACAAAATGTAGTATTTGCTGAAAATGTAAACAGATGTTAGTTTGATTACCTTTTGTGAGCTGCAGGGTTCAGTTGAAGTGGGTGTTATATGTAAATACAGTGGTGGCTTGTGAGTTGCAGATGTCTCTAATAAGCACGTCCGAATGTACTATGTTGCAATAGCATGTGGGATTCCATTACCCTATGCCCACCACTGTGACTTTCTCTGGTCTCCTTCTGTTTCTGTTTCTTTAGGACATATAGAGACACCTTAGGCATTAGCTGCCTCTGTGGTGTTTCCATTCCACCAAAACAGAACTTTATAACCCTTTCACCTTTTTTCTCATGCATAAGAAGAAGACTACTTTTTATAGGATTTCAAGACAGGTGGATCACAGTAATGCTATACTCCATTGTAACAGTTACTATTCATTGAACACCTACTGTTTGCCAGGATTGGGCAAGTTGCTGTGCACATCATCTTATTTAGTCCTCACAGCAGCTTTAAAGGAAGGTGATATTACTTCTACTGTACAGATGAAAAAATGGAAGTTAAAATAATCTCGGCTTGGTAGTGATTAGGTCAAGTGATGTAATTGCCTCATTGTGCCCTGCAAAGGTCTAACCACCTAGGGGGAATTGTGTTAGGATCCGTATAACACGCTTTAAGAGAAACATTGACAAATGAAGAAAGGTCAGAGGAAGGCATCCAAGGTAATTTAATTAAATCGATATACATTTCTCACATACAATATGACAGACTTGAAAAATCACATAGCTCATTGGGGGATATAGAGCAGTATATATGCATTAACATTTTAACCTCAATAGGAAAAAAATAAAACTTGCCATGGGAATATATGGGAAGTATCATAATCCCTAGCCAAGGAAGTGTGCGTCCTGTACAAGTAAATTTTAGGTAGGAAAGATGGGCTGAAACTGGGAACATAGAGGCTCGATGGACAACATGTACAAGGACTTAGAGACAAAGCAGATACATTTAGGGACTTGTGGGCCATTCAGGGTAACTGGAACATAGTGTACATGTTGGAGAATAGTAAGACACAAGACTCGAGAGAGAACCAGAGAGGAGATCCTGAAGGACCTTGAGATATTGAGGAGTTTGTACCTTATCTTAAGGAAGGGGAGAGGTGGATTGTTTAAAGCATCAGAATGATATGATTTCATTTGATTTCAATATAGACAATAAGTGCAAATGTGGGGGAAAAAGTTGGAAGGTTTTTGCAGTAATGATGGTGTTGTTAATGCCATGGCATTGGGAATAGATAAAATAGAAGAGCACAAATATGAAAGATTTTAACCAGAAACCAGGAAGCAAGAATACATAGAAATAACTAACAGTTTAAAAAGTATTTGGAAGGTTGTCATATGAAAGAGAGAGATAATTTATTCTGTGTATTGACAGAGGGTGTAGTAAGGACTAATGGGAGAAAGTCATAGGGAAAATATTTTCTTTTTTTTTTTTTGAGACAGAGTCTCACTCTGTTGCCCTGGCTTGAGTGAGTGCCATGGCATCATCCTAGCTCACAGCAACCTCACACTCCTGGGCTCAAGCAATCCTTCTGTCTCAGCCTCCTGAGTAGCTAGGACTACAGGCATGCACCACGGTGCACAGCTAATTTTTTCTATATATTTTTAATTGTCCAGATAATTTCTTTCTATTTTTAGTAGAGACGGGGTATCGCTCTTGCTCAGGCTGGTCTCAAACTCCTGAGCTCAAACAATCCGCCCGCCTTGGCCTCCCAGAGTGCTAGGATAACAGACGTAAGCCACCGCGTCCGGCCTGGGAAAATATTTTAACTTCAATACAATAAGGTAGTCCAAAAATAAAAAAAAGTAAACATTCATTATGAAATGTATCCATGTGTTTTATTTTCATTCAAGTCATATATTTTTTTTACAGCTGGGGTCTCACTATGTTGCTCAGGCTGGTCTTGAACTCCTGGCCTCTAGCAGTCCTCTTGCCTTCGCCTCCCAAAGTGCTGTGATTACAAGTGTGAGCCACTGTGCCCTGCCTTAAGACACATTTTTAAATAATTTGCATGTGCTATAGACTGAGTAACAATGTACAGGACACTTAATAGCTAACTAAGATCAATGAAATACATATTATCAATATGAACAAAGAGCTATAGAAATTAATTCTGCCAGGAGTCCAGGGTAGTTATTAATTGAGATGGTGGAAACTGGCCAAGGGGCTGATTAGAGGGAAAAGTTGTATGGCATCTGGAGAATGTCTAAATGAAGTTACCTAGGGAACATTTAGAACTGAGTCTAGAGCTTAGAAAATAGTCAGGGCTGGAGAAATATATTGGGGAGTTTTCAGTATAAGCAAGGATCATCAGAGCAAATGTCTACAGAAAATAGGGAATATAAGTAAGTGAGTGGACAAGGCATAGGACAATAAGGAGTAGTGGGGACTATGAAAAATTGGAGAGCAAACGCCCCTTCCAAATGGCACCACTGCTACTCAGCTCCGGTAGATTGTTGCCGTGTGGGAATAACAGCCCTGTGTTTTTAGAGCTCCATAGTTTCTAAATGAAAACAAAAAGTTGGATATTTATGTTATGGTTCCAGTTAATTTTTTTTACACAGTATGTCTTTGCTCTAATTATAGCCCAAAGGCTTGCAAAGTGTCTTATATACTATATGGGTACGCTGAAGCTATGAATATGAGTGAAAATTTCCCAGGTGAATGGAGCACTGGTGTGTATACACTGGCAATCTTTCTCAAGTGGATAACCAAGTTTTATTTGATATGTAACCTTTTCTTTTTCTACATCTGAGGATTCATGCTGCTGTAGTGATGTCTGAGAAGGTCATGAAGCACATTATCAAGCAAGTCACAAAAGGCAAAGAGAGATTTAAAAAAACATATTAATCTAGAGCCAAATGAAGATTTGAGTGTTTACAAAGTGTAATCAAGTGTATAAAGTGATAATTGTGGATGTGTATTTTAGACATCAGAAAACATTGTTTTACTGTAGTAGAAATAAATCCACATTATCATTATTGTGGCTTTATTTTGTGTTATTTTTAGCCTTTTAACTCACACAAATGTACCACTTCATATCCTAGCATTCAGAATGGCACTGCAAATAAGATGGTATGTGAACCGCTGCAGAGAACAGGAATCAAAGGTGAAATCAGAGTCGGACAGTAGAGGTGAGTGAGGAAGGTGCCTAAGTGGGTAGGCTTTAGCATGAGACACAGCAGTATCACCAAAACCAAGAGTGGAGAGAGCATCAAAAACAAAGACCAATTTGGACATTTTATACAGATGAAAAATGGAAAATCCATTGAGTTTAAAGAGTAGAGCCTCTGGTGACCTCTGAGAGGGCACTGTAAGGAGAAGAACTGGCAAAAGTCCTGGTTGCTGTGCACTGGGCAGTGACTAGGAGGTCAAGGAGTGGAGTGATCGCAGACTGCTCTTTTGGCACGTTTGGCATGAAAGGGACAGAGAAAGGCAGTTATATTCCAAGGACGAGACAAGGTTAAAGAAAGACTTTAGTCTTTTATAGTGGAGTAGAATTGACTGTATATTGAGATGAGGAGAGTGATAATTGATGAAGCAAGGTATGGAATGAGGCATAAAATGGAGAGATCAGAATTAGAGCAATTGAGAAATCTTTTCCTTTCAGACAGGTGAAAATATGAATCTTCGGAGGTAACAGAGAGGAAAATTGAGGGAGATTATGCCTGATGACTCCACATTTCCTCTGAAGTAGGAGATGAGGGAAGGGGTTGGTAGGGAGGTATGGGCTGGAAACAAACATAGAGATGAGTTTAGAACAGCTGCTGTAGGGAATTTAACAGGGGTGAATAAAAGGCTTATTGAGGTTCACACTGAGGTTGGAAATCATTAAGTGCTCATGATCGGCCCAGCTGTGAGCAGTTCTCCAGCAGTCTCAGGGAGTCCAGGGACAGGAAGGGGAAGGGGGAAGGTCTGTGTTGCTCCGGCGTCAAGAGAATGGCAAGCTCGATTCAGTGGAAGGTCAAAGCGGTGAAAAGGCTGAGCAGTAGATAAGTGGAGAAATAGACAATGGAATACAGGCTTGAGAGGGAGTATAACAGAAGGAAACAGAAGACTGAGTTACTGAGAGCAAAGAGAGTCCCTGGGATAAGTATTTTTCCTGGATATTGGAATGAGAGATTCTTGCACTTGGTAGAACTTTGACATGAATGACCTTTCAGGTTCCTTCTAATTCCCAAATTATTTGATTCTGGACATCAGAAAATACAGCCATTTCCTGTGCTATTGTTATCATTGTCATGGTACGTAAAAAAATAATGTCCTGTATACGCCAAGGTGTCTCTCTCAGGACTGGCCCCAAGGATACGACTTACAAGTAGCCGGCACTTCTCAATTGTCCTCACCTCCTGTTGTAGTGTCATCTTCTATTCATTCATCTCGTCACTAGTCGATCAAGCTAATGAGGCCGGGGCTCTGATAGAAAGGCTGTCTTTAGACTTGACTCTAACAAAAACACCTAGGTAGATACTTGACCTCCTCTGTAAGATGTCCAGTTATTTATCCTTGTTTTATTGTAGTGTCAAGGAGTTTCACCCTCAAGTCACGAGACAGCCCTCCGTTTATTCCATTCTTGTCAATTTTTGTAACCTCAGCTGGACAGTAGGTAAATAGGAGGAGGGAAAATAAAAAGAACAGAAGCAGTTGGCCTAATGCTCTTGAGATAAACAAAGGGAGAGATTCAATAGTGGGTACTTCTCTATTTTGAATGCAATCTCTTGAGTAAGACGGCACTTCTGCGTACTTTCCAATATTCATAAAAGTACTGGTAAATCTATTTCACTTGCCTCTGGCATTGGCTTGTAGGATTTGGAAAACACAAAGGTCAAACAGGGGTTATTTTTTTGTAAACTCACAGATTTCACCCTGAGGAACAACTGCCGTGCTGTTGAGATAACTAAATATGCAAAGCAACAAACTTGAAATATGCCCAAACTCCGTGGAAATAAGGAGTTTGAATTCTTGCCAGGGCTTTAGTGCCTCTTGGTATACTTCTAACATGGAGCAAAGTCCCACTCAAGTATCCTAAGTGAAATATCTCAAGAATGGAAAAAAACAAACACCACATGTACTCTCTAGTAAATTGGAACTAACTGATCAGCACAGAAGTGCACAGAGGGAAGTAAAATTCACTGGAAATCAAGCAGGGGGGAGGGGCAAAAACCCACCTAATGGGTAGTGTGAACACTATTTGGATGATGAGTACATTTATACTACTGACTTGAGCCAGGTAACAAAAGCATTTGTACTCCCTTAATATTTTGAAATTAAAAAAAAAAAAGAAAAAAAGGTTCTATTGGTAGAGAGAATCTTCAGTGAGATCTCAGGAGTGAAAGCCAAATAGCCTTGAGATGAGAGCAAGAGATTCAACAGCAGGTGCTGTCTGTAAGAACTTCAGTTTTGTTGTGTTTATGCTTCTTTCCCTAGTGGGCCATCTCTACTTGAACACTTCTTGAGGATAAATGCTATGTCTTCTATGTCTATATCTCCAGCTTAGCAAAGTTCCTGCCCCACATTACATACTCCTTAAATGTACATGGAAATTAGCCAAAGGTCAGGATACCACTTTTCCATCTCCATTTCTATTTCAATGATAAATAAATAGCAAAATTACTTCTCTTATGTATGTAGCCCAAATACTTTAGATTCATTTCAGCGTGAAGTACTGGGAATCCTATCACTGAAAGGAGCCCAAGTAATGCGATGGAAAGATTTTGGTTCCAGAATTTGAAAAATCCATTTTTGAGTCCTAGCTCAACAACATATTAATTTTATGAGGGCAAGTTGCTTAACCTTTCCATTCCTCAGCTTAACTAGAATTATGAAATCTTTCTCTTAGTGTTAAAATAGGATGAAAATTCCTCCCTCCTATTTTCCCCATTCCCCCCTCCAAAACCTTCCTCATATCTCTATGAGTGTGTTGTAGTATAGTTACTGCTATAACTTCTTTACTAGATTTTGGGAAGGGACCATCATTATTCCCTCTCACAGAGAGGGATAAAATTAGTGCTTTAAAGGGGTAAAGTTAGTGCTTACTGTATATCAATGATTACATGTGATACTGTGTGACTTGCTCTAACCTTGTTGGTCTATCTGTACCAATGTCCATCATAGGACATAATAATTCATGATGGGCAATCAGACATCTACCTAGTGGCTTACATATAAAGCTGACTCTCCTTTTAGAAACCAGAAATTTAGCAATGGTCTGCAGCCTGGAAGGGTTTCCTTCATTTGTTCATTCATTCAATAAGAATTTATTAAGTACCTCCTATGTGCTAAGCACTTGAGACACAACACTGCATAAAAAGAGGCACCATTTTTTTTTCATATGTTGTATATATTCTGGAGGGAGAGACACACACTAATCAAATACCCTCACAAACAAAAGTACCTCTGCAGCAGTGATTTGTGCTACCGGGTGGGTAGATGTTCGTGCTGCTCGATACAGAGATTTGACCAAATCAGGAAGGTCAGGAAGGGCTTATCTGAGGAAGTGGCCTTAGCCAGCGATATGAAGGATAAGTAGAGTTAACCAGGAAGTGGAAGAAAGAGTATCACAGCCACAGAGAACAGAGTGTGCAGAGCACCCGTGGGAATATGATCAGGATGTGGAATGGATGAAGCTATGGTGGCTAGACCATAGGGAGCAAACTTCAAGGGAGAAACTTCAAGGGAAGACTTCTCAATCAGGGTCATGCTCAGGAGTTTGTTTTTTATTTGAGTTGCAGTGGAAAGCTGTGCAAAAATGGTTTGGCATTGTAGAAGCCCAGCCTGCTTTCTTGAGAACATCTAACACCCATGACAAGATCTGTGTCTTCAAGAATTACCTCTGTTTCTCTTTGTGATCCAAACTGGGTTACCCATGAATTTTAAGTTGTCTTTGTCCCAACTCACAGTATCACCTTAAGAGGAGGATGAAGAATGCCCCTCCCCATCCCAGCCTCATGCCCCATGTCCATGGGCCAGAGCAGCAGGCCTGGTGCCAGAGTGGGCAGAAAGACTAATAGCTGTTGTTTCAGTTTACCCAGACTAATCTATCACACCTCAGCTGGAGACCCCAGCTCCAATCTCTGAGCAGTCTCTGTCCTGAGGTGAAACACACAAGCACATAAATGAGTAGGGAGCTGTTTGGAAATCCTCTTTGTCACCACTGAAGCATTCTCATTTATTTAGCAAAATGTCCATAATTTTTAAATTGCCTGATTTAGCCACTGGCTATTTGGTATCTTCAAGGGATTCCTATTAGGAGCAGTGCTTCCCCGTTACCTGCAAAAACAAGGCAGGCTTTTGATCCTTGAAATTAATTACATGCAAAAATGTTCATTGCTTGGAGCAGCAAGCAGCTGGTTCCTGCAGGGGCCAGGCTGAAATCTCTTGCCAATTTCCCTTCAGTGCTTGTCCCTCCCTCCACACCTACACCCTTTGTTTCTTTCATTATGCTCAATGCCTTCAATTCAATAAGGGGAATTGTAATTAAAACATTTACAAAGCTCCAGTTTTCTCTGTGACTGCCCATAAGACTGTGAACATTCACAATTCACTCTTTTTCCAAATACAGCACAATGAAAAAAAGTTTCCAGGAATTTCTTCTTTACTGAGTCAGGCCCCCTAGAATGACATTAATACATTTGAAAACAACTTCACAATGGGTTATAAGACCAGGGCAAAAGAAAGGGGAGGAGGTTTGCTCTTTAGGTATAGGGGAAAAACTGTAATGATGACTAACTTTTCTCGGGGCACCACGGGCTTCTCTGGTGGTCATGCAGGTCAATTGACTATGGTTTATAGCTTTTCTGTCTTCCTTCCTTTCCCGTTAATTATTCACACCTCTAGTACCAAGAGAGGGTCTCGTTTTCCTTTTATGTGTAATTAGAGTAATCAAAGGGTTTGTGACACTCATGTGTTTTATTTCTCAGTCTCTATTCAATTTTGTTTTCCTGTGCAAAAGAAAAATATAAAACACAGAACAAAAACCCTGAGTCTCTGGGTTTTGTGAGTTCTTGCAGGGAAAATTGGTTTTACCATAATAGCAATTGGCAGCAATAATTCTGAGGTGAACAACCTGAAATTACTCCCTTAAAGGCAATAATTTGTGTAGTACGTATTTTGGAGGGGGGGGGAGGACGAGGCTATAATTTCGGTGAATTTTAACAGATAACATATTTTAACTGTATATTTTGTGATAAAACAGGAAGCAAACTATCAGTGTACTCAATAAGGATGTACATTTGCATATGGTTTTGTTTCTGTTGAATAGATTTTGTGTTGAATGACAAATTAAACTCTCAGCTTCCAAATACTGAATTCTTTTGTTCAGAATTTACACATTCTTGAAAGGAAAGATGCCCAAGTGCACTTATGTTTTTAAAGGTAAGGAGGTTAGGCAAACAATGAACTGACAATTATTCTACCTTTTATATTAACAAACCCTTCATCTTGCAGTTCAGAACCCATAGGAAATACTGTTTGAAAGGTATTTTGCCACATCCACCACAGGCATTTCTGTGGCGACGAAGTGATGTGTCATGCACAAGGTTAAGCCATCTTTGAGTACAACAAGCTGAGGGAAGAGGAAAAAAATCAAAAGCAAGACGCCGTTGTAGGGTTTAGCAACATATTTTCATTTGCTCAAGATAGAGGGACAACTCCTAAGGTCTTACCATTAAAGAGCCAAATAAAATTGTTTAACATCTTGGAATTATAGATCCTCTGTGTATAGTGACTTGAAAAAACAATGAAAATATTGATACAGGAAAAATATGTCAATGAAAAAGAAGCCGAAGTCTGTAAAATAATTTTAAAGAGATTTATACTGAGCCAAATTTGAGGACCATGACACGGAGCCATGCCCAAGAACCCTTGAGCAAATGGACTCTCTGTGGTTGGGTTATAGTTTGGTTTTATACATTTCAGGGAAACAAGGATTATAGGTGAAATCATAAATCAATCCATGGAAGGCATACATTGGTTTGGCCCAAAAAGATGGGCCATGTCCAAGATGGAGGGGAGCCTTACAGGTTACAGGAGGGGTTTATAGATTCTTTGACTTGTAATTGGTTAAAGACATGAAGCTTTGTCTAAAGACTTGGAATGTTTTAAGATAAGGAAGTCTGGGTAATCAGAGACATGCCAAGGGACATTATTTGTTGTATAAATTGAGGACCTGCAGGTTTCTCTTGCACAGCCTTAGGCCTGTTAATGAGTTACAAAGGATAGCTCCAAGAATGGAGGGAGGCATGATGAGGCATGTCTGACCTCCCTCATCATGACAGGCAATTCAGTTTTAGGGTATAACCTTGGAAGGAGGGTGTCTGTTCAATCAGCTGGTTGGGGAGGGGAAGCCTTAAGATTTTATTTTAGTTCACAATTGTTACTAAAATTTTCTTCACTTACTGTTAGGTCCAGAGCGGAGAGAGAAACACAGGAAGCCTCATGTGTAGCAAAATGTTTATTTTGAACATCTGGGTGCGGATGGGTGGAGGCTGAAAAAGGCATCCAGGAGAGAAAGGGGGAGAGCCTTTTTATAGAGGATTTTTCTGGGAGGAGTAAACACATTTTTTTCAAACAACTAGGAGGGATAAGGAAAGTAAGTTCCCCTCTTGCATTCCATCCCTTTATCTTCCTAGGGGTCTGGTAAAGGCTACCTGTCTAATATACCCCCAGGAAGGGGAGAGGGCTGGGTTTCATAGGAGGTTTGGATGGAATTTTGGGGAAGCTGAATTCTTTAAGTTAACACACCTACTCTTCAGAATGTATATGTTCTTATTATTTATCTTAGCCTATATACATGTTTTCTTGTTTTGGGGTATCTACATAATCATAAAAACAATGTATATGAAGAAGTCTACATTACCCTGCAAATATTATGATCCTTCATGTAAAACTAAAGCAAATGAGGATGAATTCCTAAAGAATTCAGTGGTAAATTGCTTGTGTTTATATAGGCTCCTGAGACATCCTAAACTACTTAATCATTTCTCATAATCATCAGAAATTTTCATCTGGGAAGGGATTATATGTTCAAACACAGAGATTGTTGCACAACCATGAGTAGAAGTCAGATCTTCTCTTTCTCAGATTCCTCTGTAGCACCGTAATACCAGCAGGGAAGTAAAAGTAAAGCCTTAATAAAAATCAGATTTAAGAGGACAAAATTTCTTTTCGATTTTGTTCCATGAACTGTTAGAGATACAGGGGTTCAGGAGTCACAATGGTCTCCATAGGGTGAAATAGATCTCACCCATCCTTCTAGGAGGAGTTCCAAGGGAGTGCTCAGGAAGGAGACCAGTATGGATACAGGGAAAGGTGGTGTCCCAACTGAACATATTACTCAAGTTATCTTTTTGGTTCCCAGTTGGTTTTCTAAATCTCTCTGCTTCCTCCAGCTTCAGGGATTAGATCCACTGTTCCACTTACTTTTCTTTTTCTGAAAAGTGAAAAAAAAATTCACAAAATTATAAAGAAGAATCAACCACTGTTGAAAATTTGAAATATTTTTAGTCTTTTCTAAATTATAAAAATATCATAGAGATATACGTTCCTTCTCTAAAAAAATTGTAACATTAAAGCCCCCTCATGAGCTTTCTCCTGCTCAACCATATCCTTCCCTTCCAAAGCTCCAAGGAAATCTTTATTCTGAGTTCAGTGTGGATGTTTCAAAGTTTGTAAAGATACATTTACGTGAATATATCTGCATCTAGAGAAAACTTGGCATATGTTATTTTAATAGTTTATTCAATTTACTTACACAGTACGATACTATTTGTACTGTTCTCATCTTGCTGCTTTCTTTCAACATTGCATTTTTGATGCCTAAGTCCCTGGTAGGTTGGGTATTTTTCAGAGAGGAAGTCCTAGATTTAGATCCTGAAAGATGGATATGATTATGTCATGCCAGGAAAAAAAGGGGGCAGGTAGAGCAATAGTATGTATACATCCTGGCACTGAGTTCATAAGGTCTTGGGATAGATTGAGGAAAATCAAGGTTGCTAGAATTTAGGGGAGAAATTGGTGAGCAATGAGACCGAAAATCAAATGAACCCAGAAGTTGAGACCATGTGGTCTACGTTAGAGACTTTGAACTTTTACTGAGATGCAAGGTATGTTATAAGTGAAAGTGAAGTGCACTAGATTTGTAGAGGTGCTGTGACAAAGTACCACCAAGAGGTGGCTTAACAACATGTTCTGGAGGGTGGAGGTCTGAGATCAAGCTGTTGTCAGGCTTGGTTTCCTCTGAGAATTCTGCAGAAGAATCTACTCCATTCTCTCTCCTCTTTTGGTAGTTTGCTGGTGATATTTGACATGCCTTAACTTGTAGACATGTTGCTCCAGTCTCTCCTTTGATGTTATCATGTCTGTGTCCAAATTTACCTTTCTCATAAGAAGTACTCATATTTGATTAGGGCCCAGCCTAATGACCTAATTTTAACTTTATTAACAATGTAAAGACTTTATCTTCAAACAAGGTCGCAATTTCTGGTGCTGGGGGTTAGAAATTTAATGTATGAATGAGGGGCACAATTCAACCCGTAGCAAGAAGGGACAAAAATATTTCTTAAAGATGATTATTTTAGTTTGTCTTTGAAGGCTAAAGTTTCATGAGATGATGACGAGAGAACAGACATAAAGCTGTGAATATACTGAAGGATTGGGAATCACTCATTTATGATCCAAACCCTCTGGAAACCCTTGCACTTTCTAGATATCTTACTTTTTCTTAAAGAACTCAAAGTAGAACAAAGGCTTGACAAAATATTTCTTGATTCCTGGAAGTAAGTCCTGTACTAGAGGTTATCTCTTATCTGTTTCTAGTTCTTTTATTTTACTCTCATAGGCAGGTTTTTCATTGTATAAGATACACTAATTATGGAATGTAAATTTTATTTAATCGCACAGGAAGTATTTTTTTATAAAATCAAGAAACACTTTAACTGTAAACCTGTTGATCAAAAGGACTTAGTACAACTTTTTCAATTACATAGGTAAATGTATTCCTGAATAAAGAAGTTAGGGGAGATGGAAGGAGTGAGATCCTCAAAGTTGATAACATTTGATCATGATCACATGCTGAGTCAAAGGCAGCACCGGTTTCTAAGCTGCCTATTTAATTCTCTAGACCATGTCTGCTATCTTATATTTATATCTTAATAACATGTACATATGCAGTCTTGCCGTTATGGGACAGTGGGGAGCATAAATTTGATTTTCCTTGACTTCTCCACATTTAAAGCCTCCACTTGTTGGCTGAATTAACATAGTATTTTAGTATTTAATTTCCTGGGGGGTACCAGATGTTTTATTTTGTGGTTTATTTGTGTTGTTGAGTTGTTTAAAATGAAACTCAAAAATAGGAAAGAATGACACGACCCAATAAATATGTAGTTTAATAATATTCAGTGAATACTTATGCACAGTGCATGGGAGTCTAAATAAACATATTCCAGTGAAGAATTATTGGGTGTTGCCCA
The DNA here is from genome assembly GCA_963575035.1 of Avahi laniger. Classification (NCBI taxonomy): domain Eukaryota; kingdom Metazoa; phylum Chordata; class Mammalia; order Primates; family Indriidae; genus Avahi; species Avahi laniger. The sequence goes on from CAUYSK010024252.1 coordinate 42,569, forward strand.
TTTCATCTGGGTTCTTAGTTATTCTATTCAAGTTGCTAGGAGGTTTTAGGGGGAGGGCAGGAAAGAAGACAAAGCAGAAACACTCTTATGCAGTGTAAGTTTTGAATACCTTTAAATTGATTAACATGTTGATATTAGCAGAAGAATTGCTTTTGCTTCCTTGTATTCTAGAGATTATAACATGGCATCATTTGATGTGATGTGTTTCCCATCAATACGGGGAGCATGAATAGAAGCATACACTGAACTTCCCTCCAGGGCACGAAGCCCCTTTTGCTATAGGACTGTTGGCTAAAAATCAAAGTGTTAAGGATGTGAGAAGAAATGGAAACAAGAGAACAGCAGAGGAAAATGTAGGACAAGAATGGGAACTCCATGAGCAGTTTGTATGCCTGAACAACTCTTATCTGCCACTGACTATCTCTTGTCCTTCTTTCTCCTTTGTCTCCCTGAGCTCTGCCTTTGTTCAAATTGGCACAGCATTGTGATTTTAATATCAAACCCATACCCATATGGTATGAAGACAATTAATTAATTCAATAATTAATTAATATTTGCTGATCAGAACAAAATGGACAAAGGTCTCTGTGGAATTTTCTGGGGGGAGGAGCTTGGGAATGGTTAGCAAAATAGGTAAATTATGTAATTTATTAGGTACTGCTAAGTGCTACAAAGAGACTTTAGGTAGGGAAAAGAAATACGGATTTGGGAGGTTGAAATTTTATAAAGGATAGACAGAGAAAATATCACTTTTCTGATGGCTTACAAAGCTGCAACCTTGCTACTTTTTATGTATTTATTCTGTGGGCACTAAAACTTCCAGAAACTTTCTCTGGAAGTGACATTTTAGTATCAGTATCTGCCCCTGGTGATGATATTGTGACACATTATGATCATTTCAAAGATGTCTATCACAGTATGTAACTACAATGGTAGTTTACTTCCAGCCCAGACAATGTGACGTATTTATATAGTCTGAAAATTTCAGACAATGGTCCTTGGACACGTACCATCAGGACCTCTTCTGGACCTGTGTTTATAATTGGGATAGATGAAAGTGATAAGAGAAAAGCAGTGTGATAATTTATAAGAGAGCTGTTCATACCAAGCAGGATATGACAGTCAACTTCTTTCCTTGGTACCTTTTTTTTTCCCCACCTCTACCTCTTCTTTGCTGTAGACTTTGAATTTTGTGTGTGTTAGGTTTGATTCACTTGGGAAGCCACCGTCACACGAAATTAGGAAGAATGTGATGACCTCTCATTGGCCATTGCATTGTGCAGACCTCCTGTGTTTGTTCCGATGGTACCAGGCATCCTTTCAGACTGGTAGTGTGACTGTCAGTTTCCATAATGCCCGTGGCAGTAAAACAGACACAACTCCGTGTGAGTCTATTGTGAAACATTCATCTCCAGGCTGTATGGTGAAAGGAAGGGGTGGGGTTTTTCTCCATTCCCCAAAAGGGAGGAAGAGTGCGAAGGAAATTAAAAATTGAGAAGCACTCTCAATAATATGTCATCAAGTCATTGCTTTTCACTGCAGCCACTCTTTGTCAGCTGTGTATGTGAAAAGAAACAAGTCACAGCTCCATGGTATTTGATAGACTTGAGTAATTAAAGATCCTTCAGTGTGTTTTGGAAAACTTTGACCAATATGCCACTCACAGACAGTGCTTCCTTCATAGCTTCGCATTTCTCTCTCCATGTGTGGTGTGTGTGTTTATCGATTTCCCTTTTAGAAACCTTTGCATGTAATCAAGATAGTTGAAGTTAAAAGATTTGCCTTTTCCTTGATATTATTCTACACCTGAAATCCCCACTTTTTTTTTTTTGATCGTCCTGTTTTCTCACAGGGGAAATAGGTTAAACAAAATTCAAACACAAAGAAAGAAAACAGTTTTAAATATATCTTCCTAATAAGAGCAATTATTACAGCCACTACCACTCATGCATTTATTGTGGGAAAATTTAGCATCCAGCTGGAAGAATAAATCAAAATCATTTACAAAGATTTGTTTTCAGCATCCCTCTTGAGGATAAATACACATTGGGGAGTTTCTGGGACAGAGCAAAAACCTAGTGCGGTACTCAGTTTAATGGTGTAGCAATATTGTAATAAAGCTATGCATAGGAATTCCTCTTGCCCTAGAACAGTTATTGTCAAACTCTTTCTACCCATTAACATGCTAAGCAAATTTGTTAGCTCTAAGGATTCTTTATTCTTCCTTGAAAGGGCTTGAAAGTCTTTGGGAAGTGGATTCCTTGAAAATTTTATCAAATATCTCTACGTATGTTTCTTGTGGCTTCTCAGTTGTGCTGTTCAGTATTGAATAACACAGAGCTTGATCATTTAAATTTAGTGGGAGAAAACATTTTTTATAAAACACAAAGAAGCCAGGCGCAGTGGCTCACGCCTGTAGTCCTAGCATTCTGGGAGGACGAGGCGGGCGGATTGTTTGAGCTCAGGAGTTCGAAACCAGCCTGAGCAAGAGCGAGACCCCGTCTCTACTAAAAATAGAAAGAAATTAATCGGCCAACTAAAAATACATAGAAAAAATTAGCCAGGCATTGTGGTGCATGCCTGTAGTCCCAGCTACTTGGGATGCTGAGGCAGAAGGATCACTTGAGCCCAGGAGTTTGAG
>CAUYSK010024256.1:0-115362 GCA_963575035.1 Avahi laniger
GAAAAGGCCCCACGCCACCCCGCAGGCCTTGGCGCCTCCACGAGCGACGCTAAGGCCCAGAGCGCGCTCCCGGAGGCCCTGAGGCCGAGCCCCGCAGCCCGCGCCCGCAGCGACCCCAGGGAGCTCGGAGGGAGAGGCAACCACGCGCGAAAGCCGGCTACCCTCGCACACTACGTGCCGCTTCCCCGTTGCGCTCGGGTTGAACAGGCTGCCTGGGACGGAAGCCGCAGATCCCAGAGCACTCACCTACGCGGGGTCTGGCTGAGACATCCCGGGACAGCGCGACCTCCGCCAACCTTACGCCCCGTCGAAGTGCGCACGCTCGGCATCCAGGACCAATAGACAGCTCGACCCACGGGGAGATGGGCCAATCACAGAGCGCCGGCCGTGGGCAGGGCCTGGGCAACCTCTCGGCCCTGCGCATGCGCCAGGCTGCTGGGTCCAGGCACCGCGTTTCTGTACGGAGGCCCACGAGGTTCTGGTGCTACTACGGCTTCTCTGAACGCTTGGCAGGCGGACCTCGGTAGGTGCCCATAGAGCTCTCAGCTTGGTTGGCCGGGCACGTGCAGTCCCTCGGCGTCGCTAGACGCCGGCAGTGCTGTGGCCCGGCCGTCCTTTCTCGGGCTGTGGCACCCGCCCGGTGTCTCAGCGTAGGTAACCGGGCACTACGTTTGAGGGTGCTCGGCCCGTGGGTCCCTTTCATTCTAGGGAGAACGCGACCTCGGGGCTCCTGGTGCCCCCTGTGCTGCACACTCGTGTTCGCAGATCCTCCAGCGGAGTGTTTAAGTCTGGACTGGCCACCCCACTTTCCTCCCTGGTTGACCTTTGTTTTGTTGGCTTTTTTTTTTTAATTTTAGCATTTTTCCGCTTGCCAAGGTGGGTAGACTTTTATCCTTCAACCCTAGCCGAACCCTAACACCAAGGGGAAACCAACATTTCAGGACCCTTAAGCAAGCTTTTACCCTTGCCTTGCACCAATTATCCTATTTTTGCCCACTTTACCCGTTCTCTTCTTTTTTGAATAAATTTACTTTTAACCAAACACAATTCCTTTTGTCAGCAAACATATAAGAAGCACAGTTAAGAGCTGAATTACCTGAGTTTGAATCTCATTTCTGCCACTTCTTAGCTGCATACATTGCGCAAAGCAATTTATCTGTGGTCCAACTTTTTCCTTGTGTAAAATGACGATAAAAGTGCTTAATTTGTGTAAGTTAATAGATATAAACACAATAAGGCCTGGCAAGTGATAGTGATAATTATTGTTAGATGCCACTTTTCTAACTCTAGGATTAAGAGACCCCAATGTTCTGGTGCTTATATTTTAGAGGGGAATTTTTATCACTCTCTTTTTTCAAGTACTCATTGGTAGTTTTGTAAACATTGATGTTGAGTGAGTCATGTCAACAGTGTGCATGTCTCAGTGTATTTGACCATGTTTTTTAATTCTTTAGTTATAAATCAAGAGAAGTTGAGAATCTGATGGCATGGCTTTAATCACCCTGCGGAGGAACCTTTGTCACTTATCTGATTTTTGGATACACGGAGCTACTCTAAAAAATCAACCTATAAATCATGTTCACAAGATAGTCAAGGGGCATCTGTGTCCTTGGTTCTGTTCACAACCACCTGAGCTTTTGAGGGTAAGATTCCGTCATGCCTGTTGTAAAAGATTTCATTCAGAAAATGGAAACGACCCTCATCCAGCTGATGAGCCAGTATACTCTCAAGTACGTGACCGGGACAGGCTTGAACAAAATCTTAAAAATGAGGACGAACAGATATTTATCAGGAGGCTAAACAACTTCACTTCATCAGAAGAAGTGTTAAGTTTCATAAGCGCAATGGAAACTCTCCCTGATACTGTGGCAGCAGGAGCTTTACAACGGATTTGTGAAGTGGAAAAAAAAGATGGTGATCGAAGGCTGCCAAAAGACATACTAGAGAATAGCCTCTTTCAAGCTTTATGCTTTCAGTTGGAACAGGAACCCTCACATCTCTCAAGCACTAGTTTGATGGCTTTTTTGCAGTCTCTGATTCTGTTGCATGTGGATCCTCAAAGTAGCCTATTACTGAACCTGGTGGCAGAGTGCCAGAATCGTGTCAAAAGAGGTGGCCTGGAAGTTCACAATCTTTGTATTCTTGGGGAAAGTCTGATTAGACTGCAAGGTCCAGATTGTGTGACACTAGAACTGATTATTTATCAACTGCAAGGTAAAAAATTGGAAACATTTACCCCGGAGGATATTGTGGCCCTTTATAGAATATTGCAGGCCTGTGCTGAAAAAATGGACCAACACCAAACATTTTTAAATAAGATAAACAACTTTTCCCTTTCAGCGATTTCCAACCTGAGTCCTAAATTGATTAGTCAAATGCTCACTGCCCTCGTTGCTCTTGATCAAACTCAGGCATTTCCTCTGGTTATAAAATCGAGTAAATATGTTGTGAGGCACATCACACATTTCACTAATGAGGAACTCGGAAGAGTCTTAGAGGCTTTCATATATTTTGGGCACAGTGACAGATTTTTTACAAAAGCCCTAGAGCAACACGTAACTGCACGTTCTCTCACCTTGGATCCTGAAGTTGTCAGCAAAATCATGGAGTACTGTAGTAGAAAACTGATTCTTTCAAAACCCATCTTTGATGCAGTGGCAGAAACTTTTGTTTGCCAATCAGAAAAATTTTCACCTAGCCAAGTTTCTAAATTAATTGAACCATTTGGAAAACTCAATTATTTGCCACCAAATGCCTCTGCTTTATTTAGGAAGCTAGAAAATATGCTATTCACTCATTTTAATTATTTTCCACCCAAAACACTACTGAAACTTCTCCATTCATGTTCACTTATCGAACGCCATCCAGTCAACTTTATGGCAAAAATATTCAGCCCTTTTTTCCTTCAGCGTCTTCAAGGTGAGTTGGTGGTAACTTCTGAAAGTTGAAAAAAATTGGCATTTGAATTTGTGGTGGTTTCAGTCACATTTGTATCATTTACATTGAACGATACTTTGTCTTTATTTATTTATTTTCCCATAGTAATCTGAGCATGAGATCCGAAGTTAATATATGGTACTGTAAACAAAGTTAAAAAATGTTAGGACATTCTATAGAGATTGTATAGAGAGAAGGAAGCTGTTCTCAGATAAACAAGCTCTGCTGCTCTAGTTGACAGATTGCAACATTCTGGTTGGAGAAGGTAATAGCCACAATAACGTATTAGAACCTTTGATCAACGAGCAACTGTAGCTCCTTTTTTTTTTTTTTTTTTTGAGAGGATGGTATGTTCATCTTAATTCAAGGCGACCCAGATATATTTCTTGATCTCTATAGTTAAAGAAAATTTCTACCAGTTTTGTGAATATATTTTGTCCCTTTTGATTCTGTAGCTAGGAGCTTGGGCTCTTGGAAGTCAATTTCATTGGTGGTAAGAGGAGGGCATAATTAATTCTAACAAGTTTATTTCCTAATGTCATTTAAAAGCACATTACTTCTGGAGTGGATAAATTGATGTTGTATGTTCATCATGTTCTCGTTTCATTATGTGTACCAAAATTAAAACTTAACCATGAGTGGGATGCTTTCTATTTCAGGGGAAGAATCTTATTTGGACAGATTGAGTCTGGCCCGACTGACTCAACTTTTCTTAACCTCAGTCCTTGAGTGCCATTTCTATAAGGTAAAAGTATAAACTGTGTGGCTTTATTTCTCTGTGGCAGCAGTTTTCTTTTGTCTGCCGTTAAGTTGTTTAAGTTCTTTCATTTTTGATCTGTCTCAGTAACCTCCTGAAAAAGCAGAACTTTCATTTACTTGGTGTTAGTTAGTTGCCACCAGATAGCCTTTTTGTTGACAAATTGACCTTGTTTTTGTATTGTTGTCCTTGAAGCTCACACTTATAAGTGTGAAGGCTAACGCAGGAGGATCTCTTAAGGCCCGAAGATCATAACCAGCCTGGGTAACATAGCAAAACCTCATCTCTACAAAAAAAAGAGAAAACTTAGCTGGACATAGTGAGGTGTGCCTGTGGTACTGGCTACTGGGAAGGCTGAGGTGTGAGGATCGCTTGAGCCCAGAAGTTTGAGGCTGCAGTGAGCTAAGATTACACCCCAACATTCCAGAGTGGGCAACAGAGCAAGACTGTCTTTTCAAAAAAAAAAAAACAAAACCAAAAAAACATCTTAGACAGTACCAAGGTATATAAAGACAAATAGATAAATAATGGTTACCCCCCAATCTCCTTCCATCCCTAAAGGAACAATGTTAACAGCAGTTTCCATGCCCAAATGTATTTGTATACGTAAACACTGTCCTTTTTCTCTCTTTTTGTGGAGTGGGACTGACTAATAAAAGTGCAGTTTGCTCTTATGCCCAATATATCACGGATATTCCTTAAGGCTAGTACAGACGTACAGGCCGATTTTATGCATTCTTTTCACGAAAGGCATGATATCTGTCTCGTGTGTATCCTGTCGTTCCACCGTTGATGCACTTCCAGGCTTTTCCCAATTTTTGTCTCTGTCAAAAATGCTACCATAAATGTTCGTGCATATCCTATCATACTGGAGACTTTTTCTTTTTTTAATTTATAAACTAGATTCCTATAAGTGGAATTACTGGATTAATTTTTGATAAATAACTGACAGATTTTTTCCCTAATAGTTGTAAATGTCACATTCCCCCGGTAACGATGAAGGTGGCCATGTCTCCCCCACTTCTACTGCAATGTGTTCTTAGTCCCTTTAATTTTTGTCATTCAGCTAAGCGAAAAAGGGTATATCACATGTGTAAATTACTTTTTAATGAGCATTCATGAAGTTCAGCATATTTTCAGATGTGTGTTGTCCATTTACATTTTTTGTGAATCGCTTTTCTATGCCTAAACTCATTTCTATTGGGTTGTCTTTTTTTTTTAAGAACACATTGTAAAACAGGAATTAACTATTATATATATTGTACATATTTCTTCTGCTTTGTAATATATTTTTATTTTTAAAATGTAATAGTATTTATGATGTCTTTGTAAGTATTCTATAGTGAAATATATTGTCTTTTATGACTTCTGGGTTTCCTATCTCACTCAATATATTTTGACACTACTAAGTTAACATAAATATTTTACCAAATATTTTAAAATAATATTTTTCTTATTTTGGTTAGATCTTTAATTCACCTAGAATTTATTTACTATTGTTATTAATTTATGTATATATTTTAATTCACAAATAAAAGTATACATTTATCATGTTCATGTTCTTTTGAAACATGTATACATTGTGGAGCGGCTAAATCCCAGCTCATTCCTGTTTGCATTACCTCACGTACTTATTTTTTTGTATTAAGAACATCTAAAATCTATTCTTAGCCATTTTCGAGAATACAATACATTGTTATTAACTGTAGTCACCGTCTCATACCACCTGGAATTTATTATAGTCTGTGATGCATGCTAGAAATTTAACTTTATTAATAGTTCTTTTCTAGGTGGATAACCAATTTTCCACCACCGTTTATTATGTTACTTCCTTTACTTAATAAACCGGAAGGTCACATTCATCACATTTTCTTCTACAGATTGAGTATTCCTTATCCAAAATGCTTGGGACTGGAAGTATTTCCTATCTCAGGTTTTTTGGATTTTGAAATATTTGCTTTATACTTGCCAGTTCAGCCTCCCTAATCCCAAAATCCAAAATGCTCCACTGAGAATTTCCTTAAAGTGTCCTGTCAGACCTCTAAAAATTTCAGATTTTGGAGCATTTTCAATTTTTAATTTTTGGATTAGGGATATTCAACCTATATTAGAAATTTTATATAATGTAGTTTCAAATAGCTGGAAGGAGGGTATTGAATCTTCCCAACACAAAGAAATGGTATGTTTGAGATGATGATATACTAATTACCCTGATCTGATTATTATACATAATATGTATCAAAACATCACTGTTTACTTCATGAATATGTACAATTATTATGTGTCAATTGAAAAGAAAAGGTTGAAAACTTTAGTCGAGTGTACTTGTGGCCCTTGAAGCAATTCTAACAGTTCCAAAGATGTTTTCTTGAACTGTGGCCAGTTGTTTCTTTTCCCTTTCTCTCCACCACTTTCCTTTCCTTTTCCCTCCTTTCCTTTTTCTCTCTGTTTATGGTGACCAGTATCTACCTTTAAAACACATTTAAAAGATACCGTGAACTATTACACTTGAACTATGACGAGAATATTTTTCATTGTCATTTTGATAAAGACACCTGTCCTAAGTCCTGGAAAAGTATCATGCCTATAAAGTAATTTTGTATCAAACTTTTATACTAGATAACCTTCAGTTTATTCTCTGGTTTTATATCTTATTTTTCTTTCTCATGTTTGAACATATGATTTTAGGGTCCGAAACTTCTTCCTAACTATCGAGTGAAATCATTTCTTACTCCATGCTGTTCCCTGGAGACCCCTATGGATGTTCAGCTTTATAAATCTGTGTTGGTTGGACTGATTGACCTTTTAGGAGCAAGATTGTATTTTGCTTCAAAAGTGTTAACACCTTATTGTTATACGATAGGTAAGTAGTGTAGGAAGTTATGTTTTAAAACTAGGTGTCCTGTCCTCTTTGGAGATACGTGGGACTTAGTAGCAACAGAAGGTCTCTGGAAAGACAAAATGGAATAATTCCTCCCCTGAAGGCAAGTTGAAACAGCAGTATAGCTATAGAGTTAAGACTGAGTTTGAGTCTCACATATTAGCCATATAGTAACAGAATGTCCTGTGCAGACATTCTGCTTGCTTCCTCATCTGTTAAATGAGTGAAATATTGACCTCAAAGACTTGTTTAAGAATGGACTGAAATAATAATACCTGGAACATAGTAAATGCTCAATAACTATTAGCTACTATTATAATCTAAGTCTGTACTGTCCAAATATAGTAGCCACTAGTACATAATTTTAAATTATACTAGTACATAAATTTAAATTAATGTTGAAAAAATTCAATTCCTCAGTCACATTTCATGTGGCTCATGGGTACTGGGGCAGCTCAGGTACAAACATTTCCACGTCACAGAAATTTCTACTGGACAGCACTGACTAGAGAGTCCGGGTCCTTCTGCCCTTTACAATTTTTCTGAATTGAAGAATAAAAGAAAAGCATCTCATAAAGGTCAGCTGTTCATAGGCCTCAAGTGATCACATGTCACTCCTCTTCTTTTTCCGACTCATTTTACAAAAGGGATTATTGGCATACCTAAGGGGAAGGACAGGGGAGTCTGTCCTGCTCACAGACCACACGCTGGGATGCAGGATGCTTCACTTAGCACAGAGGCACTGAGTGCCAGAGCCATGGAAGTTTTGACTCGCATAGGGTCTTAACTTTGCTTAGCTTAAGGGTTTTCTTCACTTTCTTGATTGAAGGAGCCCTGCCTCTTGTAAGAAGAAACCGAAAGGGAGCGTGGTTTTTATCGTACCCCCTCCCCATAACATGAGAACCGACTCTTTGTTTTAGTGTAGTTGAGCCTTCTTAATTGAAGGCTGACTTGGTTGTTCATGAAGCCAATTAAATTAAAATTCTTATCGTTGTTTGGTTGTGATCGTTACTTTGCAGCCTTCAGCCCAATTGATAAATGCAATGTGGAAAAGATCACAACAACAAAGGAATGCAGGAAGATAGTGTTTTGTGAGGGTATCACACGAAGAATTTTTCCTTTCTTCTCTCACCAGATGTGGAAATTAAATTAGATGAAGAAGGATTTGTATTGCCGGTCACAGTTGATGAAGAGGTCCATAAAAGGTAAAGAAAACCAATACGGTTTATATGTTACAAGACGTGTCAAGGTTAATAAACGATCTTTTTCTTAAGAAGGTGAAAAAATAGACATTCTAAAAATCAAAATGCTAATTTTCAGGATACCGTCTTTGGAAATTTCTTATTTTATTAATATAAATATTAATAAAGTTGAATGTTCTTTCAACAGATTAAAGAAGAACCTATTCATGATTTACTTGAAAATAATATTGACACATAGAAATAGCCAAATTCCAAATAAACTCTGGCAACTAAAAATATACAATATAAATATTTTGTATTACTTTAAAAATTAAGTTTCTTTCTCCTTTTTCATTTTTCAGGGTAGCACTGTGCATTGATGGTCCAAAAAGATTTTGCCCTAATAGCAAACACTTATTAGGAAAAGAAGTTATTAAACAAAGACACCTACAGTTACTTGGTTATGAAGTTGTTCAGGTATATTTTCACCTATTTTTTTTCTAAAAGCAATTCCTAATTCAGATTTGCTTTTTTCGGGTTACTGTTAAAAAGTAAAACTGAGGCATGATAAAATTTTAAAGTATTTATTTGAGCACACACCGAGTCATGAATCTGACAGCACAGAACCAGAGGTGATCTGGGTGCTCCTCCGAGGTACACAACAGCGAGGCCGTTACATGAAGAACACAAATAAACAAAGAATATTTGGTTGGTTACAGTGCTATAGTTGCCTTATTTGATCCTGTGGAAAGACCCTACTTACATAATTATAAGTTTGTGGGAGGCTTCTGATTGCTTGAGTTTAAGTACTGTTTTTCTCTAATGCAAGCATTTACAGGAAACAGCCCAAGTTAAATTTCACTTAGCCTTTGCACTTTAAGCAAGGTTAAGGTTATTTTCAAGACCTAACTGGCTTCGTGTGCTCGAGAGTTTTTTAGGCCCAGTCTCCATATTAATTTACTTGAACAGTAGTCAGCGGTGTGCCACCCCAAGGGACCAAGAATCTTACATCTGGTTTAAATACCAACTTTGTTAATTAGGATTAAATCTCTTCACTTATATTTTGAAATACAGAATTTTTAAAGCTTTGGTTGTCCAAAAGTGGGGCATACCTATATTCTTTGTAAACTATGCTTAACTCTGCTTTTAGAATTACTAAATTATTGGAATATCTGTTCTGTTTTAATTTCCTCCTGATTTAATGAACAAAAATGGACAAGATGACCCACTAAAATGAAGAACTTCGTCGACACTTAATGTTTAAGACCTTGTGCTGTCTGTACTAGTCTGCTGTCTGGTTTCATGTCTGGTGACTTTTCTCCACTCTGCGTTGCACATCCCCAGATTAATTTTCCTAAAACTAATCATGCCAGTGTGTGCTCAGAAACCTTCATTGTTTCTTTACTACTTAAAGGATAAACTAAAAACTTCACTACATCTTAACATTCGAGACCCTCCATGGTCTGCCTACAGCCAGGCCCCAGGCACGTGGCCTACAACCTGGCCCCTCTGCTCCCAGCTGAGCGCTCACTCCCCTTCCCTGAGCCTCTCTGTTCTCTCTCCTCATTTCCCCTTTGCCCATGCTGCATCCTCCAGCTCTGAGTATCTTCTGGCCCTTCATCAGCACCTTTCACCCTCATCTAATGAGGTGCCAATGCCCTCTCAGTACTAGGTCACCAATCTGCTTACTTTTTTATTTATTGTGTAATTTAACTTGCCACTTAAAGTGTGAGCTCCTGGAGAACAACGGATCCTGTTTGTTTCTTATGTAGAGATCCCACTTGTTTAGTTAGCAAGTATTTACTGAGCCTCCTCTATGCCAGGCACTGTTCTAGGCTCCTGGGCTACAGGATGACTAAGGTGATCGTGGTCTTTGCCCTCTGGGAGCTTATCTTCTGCTGTGTGGGAGGGTGTGTAGGGGGGACAAACAAGGTAACAAGAAAGCCAAAGTAATCTCAGATCGTGAAGGGTTTTGACCAGTTTTATTTTCCTTCCTTTACAGATCCCGTATCATGAGATTGATATACTAAAATCAAGACTAGAATTGGTGGAATATTTACAAAGAAAACTGTTTTCTCAAAGAACTGGTGATCATTGGTAACAAGAAGGAATATTGATGTCAGAACTTAATGAAAAAACTTGTTTTTGTGGGACTTGGTATTTAAAAAAGAATATCATGTGAATTAGCCATTTTGCAGAATTATGTTTATATTATACCTTTCTATGGTATAGTTTTCCTTATACCATGTATACATTTATCAGTGGTAAATTCAAAATTAGTTTTAATTTAATACTGGTATCATAGATACCTTTTATACATCAAAGAGAATTGATCACATGCAATAAAGGAATGAATGTTATTTTTAAATCTTTTGTTTATAATAATTACCTGCTAACTGAAAATAGTTTGTCCTTTGTAGACTTTTATTTTCTAACAAATGTAAGGAAGAAATTTTATCTTTTACTTCCTTTTATAATTTGCCAGTGGAACTGTGATGTATGGTTAGGAAAAGGAGCATTGAAAAATAGACTATAGTACTCTGGATATAAACGTTCATAATTATAGAACCATCTAAAAATAACCCTTAGATAATAAGATATAGTAGTACGGTAGCTTTAAAAAAATCAAAGGTGTAGAGAAGTGAAAAACCAATGTAATTTAGGTAGGGGCTCACATTTTAAATCCAGAATGAATTAGATTGTCGTTAGTTCACTGCAGATACTTCATTGTGTCATTGTGTGGTCAGGTTAACTTTTCAGGGGAGAAGAGGACGAGGGGGCAACTGGCATAGGAGAAAGAGCTTTGGAGCCGGAACCTGGAGTTCTACCACCTCCTAGTGTGTAACTTGGGCAGGGACAGCTGCTGTTTCTCATTCTCTCCCTCTGTGCCGAGCGCTTTGGCAGGATGCTTGTGTGTGTCTCACGACGTGACTCCTGGTTTAGGTGTTGCCCCGGTTTTACAGACCAGCTCAGGGGGGATGAATGTTCTACGTGCTATTTCATTCGTCACTATTGATGAGTGTAATGTTTTAATCTGGTCCCGAGAAGCAGGTGAACATAGTGGCTAAGAGTCTAGGTTCAGGAATCGTACAGCATGGGTTTAAGTTCTAGCTTTGCCATCGCTAACCGTGCCCTTGTTCTCCAGTTTCCTGAGAGCTAATCATACATCGCAGTGGGGTTGTTTCTTAGTTTCCTGGGGCTGTGGCAACACAGTAGTGCAAACTGGGAAGCTTAAAACAACAGAAATTTATTCTTTCATAGTTCTGGAGGCTTAAAGTCCGAAGTCAAGATGTCATCAGGGCCATACTCCCTGTGAAACCTCCAGGGGAGGTTCCTTTCTTTCTTCTAGCTGCTTCTGGTGGCCCCAGACATTCCTTAGTTTGTGGCAGCGTGACTCATCTGCCTGCATCTTCACATGACCACCTTCCCTTTGTGTCTGTGTGACGTTGTTTTTTTCACATGGCCCTTCGTGTCTGTATGTGTCTGTCTACACATGGTGGTCGCCCCGTGTGGCTGTGTCCAGATTTCCCTCCTACAAGAATTCGAGCCAGGTTGGATTAAGGCTTACTCTAATGACCTTATCTTAACTTGATTAAATCTGCAAAGACCCGGCGTCCAAATAAGGTCACATTCATACAGATGGGGAACCAAGACTTCCAATGTCTTTTTTGGAAGAGGAAGGAGGGACACAGTTGAACCTGTAACAGATTGAGATGAGAATTAAACTAGTTACTATAATATATATAAAACATTTAGAAAAGTGCCTCGCACAGAGTAAGCACACAGTGCAAGTTAGTATTAGTCCGAATTTTACCCCATTCTATGTACTTCACTTTGGCTTTCGGGGTCTTTGTCTTCAGAATAGGAAATGGAGACTAGATGAGCTCCCAGATCACTTTGTAAAGCGTGCTTCTTCGATTACAAAGAAGGCAAGAGACGGTGGAAGCAAGTGGCGATTGAACAAGAGAGAGGTGCTGTAGGTTCTGATGTGTCCACGTACCCAGGTGACCTTGCCGCTCACTCAGGGTCTGGCTTGAAAGGATTCTAACATCTCTGGAATCTGGGTAATTAGCTGATTTGCACTTTTTCACAGCTCGTAGACTCCCTGCAACAGATGTTCTTGACTTTGAGCCCAAGATCTGTTCTGGATCACATCAGGCCTCAGAAACCCCTTTGACGCTTCCTTGCTGCTGGTCAGTGTCTTTCCTGCCTGTGTCTTTTCCTTCCCATTGAGGGCTCTGGTTCCCTTCCCGCCCCCTGCTTCACCCTCACTGCACCGTGTGCCTCTCCCCGTGCTTCAGCTCATCCTCGGGATGAAATCCGGCCCTGAAATGTGGTGGTGAGGTTAATAGTGCACAGTTTAAAGAGGGGAGAGGGACTTAACCAACTAAACAGCCACAGAGGTAATATCAATCTTTACAAATGCTGTGAAGAAACAGTACAGCCTGGAATGTTCCTTATCTTCTGTTTATTCTGTGCATGTGTGTGTTATGAAAATAATTTAGGCTAATATATAGATATCATGTTGCCAGTTTCACCAACTGGATGAATTTGACAAGCTCTGTCAGATTTATAAAACCAAGTCCTTATAAACTGAATCTTTATGCTCATGAATTTTTATGTCTATACCTATGCAAGGAAAAGGTATGTGAATGTGTTAGTTGCCATTGCATGTCCAACCTGATAGCTCTTGGTACTATATATTTGATAATATTTTTGAACAAAGCATACCCTTGCTTTATAAGTTTTCAAAAGTAAAGGAAAGAAAGGAAAGTGGGTGAAAAAAATCATTTTACTTGTGAGCATAACCTTTGAAGCAACCATAATAGTCTTTGGGCCTATCATTAGGGGGCAGCAAAGTTCAGGACATTGACTGGACCCCGCAGCCGAAACTCTGGATGATTCCTGGAGGGGAGAATGGATTGTGCGTGTGTGTGTGTGTGTGTGTGTGTGTGTGTGTGCGTGCGCCAGGCAGGAGCTGTGGGAGAGTGTGGTGACAGCTCTGCCTGAACAAATCAGAGGCAGTCTTCCTTACCTTTCCTTACTTTCCTCTAAGTAAGGAATGCACTTTGCCTGAGCCAGGCCCAGATACCAGAGGGTAGACAATACACTGAGATGAAAAGATTCCTGCTGGAGTGGGATTTCCTTGGAGATGAGGATCCCATCTTTTGAACCTTGGTACACTTGGGTGCATGTGGACACTTGATAAATATTTGTTAGATAGAAGAAAAGATAGGAAGGAGCAGAATTCATCATATTTGACAAAATTCTGGGAAAACAAGGAAGCAATTCCTTTTGAAAAAGGTACTCCCACCAGAAGACTTTGTGTGCAAATCCAGGGTGGGATCTTGGCTTAGCTGAGATTTGCCCATGCTGGAAATATGTTAATACCTGGCCCATTTGGAATCTAAATACTTAGTGTAGGATAGTGAAATGAAGCACGTCTTCTAAGTGTAGTTTAGCCCAGTACCTGGAAAATGGTAAATGCTCAGGGAACATTGAGTGTTATTACTATTACTGGTACCTGTGTTGTCGTTCACTCTCAGTTAAACCGTGTTGTGCAGCTCGTGGTAAAGATTCGCGTAAGGATGGTCTGTGAGAAGGAACATGGCTGACTGAGTACTTCCAGGGTTGCCACTGTGAGCCTCTGACATCTGCCTTTGTTAATTAGCATCAAGGGCGTAGTGCTGAGAAAACCTGTTCTCTACAACCTTTGCTGTTTGAAGTCAAATCAATAAGATGGAACACCCCACTATTGCTGCAAGTTCTGAGCCATCTGGGTCTTTTTGACATGGAGAAGTGGTCTCAGTTTGCGACCCAAGTGCAGAGCTCCAGATCTGGGAGTTTTGGACACAGCATTCCACATTTATCTTCCCTTTGAGGATCCTGAGTCAGCTCTTCTGGCCAGAATACTGTTAACTGTTTGACACACAACCTTGCTGTGCTTCAAGTCTCTCCAACTCAGCTCCATTAAATGTTAGCTAAATCCACCCCTCCCCAAATCCTACCAGAACCCTGCCTATTCCTTCACTTCGCTGGATGCTTCTTGGTTCCTCTGGCGTGCAGTCTCCCTTGCTGCACCTGTCAGTAAGCCTAACTTTATGTTGATGTTCTCTATCTGATGGGGTTTATCAAAAGGAATTTTGCCTTCACATAATCTCATCTCTCAGCAAAAACAAGCATCTCCCCCGCCCCCCTCTCAGCACAGTGCACACTATTCATGGGTTGAACTAATATTTTGCATTCTGGTGTTTGCAAAAAACAATGCTTCTTAACCCTACTGTTTTGAATTTATTATGGAAGATTTTGAACACACATAAGAATTGTAAGAATAATATAACAAGGCCACGAGTCCCTCCATTCAGCTTGGAAAATTACTATAATTTCCAATTGTGTTTCATCTATTTCTTTTTTTACTGGAATGGTTACAGAGAAATCCAAAATCATATCATTTTATCCTAAATACTTCAGTATACATCTATAACCAATAAATATTTTTTCTTTAACTTTTCAGCCTTTTTTTTACAATTAACAAAATTAATTATTCCCTGCCATCATTTAATATCTGGTCTATATTCTAAGATTCCTATACTACCTCAAAAATTTTAAACTGTTGATGTGTTTGAGTCAGGACCCAAAGTCCACATACTACTTTTGCAGATTAGGCTCTTACGTCTATAACTGCCACCTGTAACTTACTTGCTTTTCATGTCAGTACGTTTCTGGAGAAATTAGATCAATTGCCCTGTAGAATGCCCCACATTGTTGATTTGGTGTTGTCTAACTTCTTTATCTGCCATATTTCCTGTTAATTAAACCGAAAGTCAGACCCAGAGGCTTGCTTAAATTCAGCTCGAAGTCTGTGGGCACAGTGCCTCAGAGAGGGTGCTGTGTGTTCCTCTGCATCGTGCCGTGATGTCTGGGTGTCCCCTCTCAGCGGTGTTCATTGAGATTGGTGAGTGAGTTCCCGTGTTATCAGTCTGGTCCCTCCATTGTGTGGTCCCCCCTCAGCCTTTCACTAATGGTTTTAGCATCTGCTGGTGACTGTTGCCAAGATCTATTATTTAAGTAGATGTTGCAAAACAAAATGATTTCTTAATTCAATCATTCTTTCTACTTTTATTAGCTTCCATTTATCTATAAAGAAGGAATTTCTCTATCAACTGTTTGTGTACTCTAAAATAAGGTTTATAAAGAAAAAACAAATGTTTATTTCCTTGTATCAGTTTTTAGAATAAAGCATTCATGGTCTAGTCATTTTTTTGTGTGTGTTTTTTTTTTTCAGGATATTTACGAACTCATGAACTGTTATATATTTGATGTGCTTCAATCCTTTGCAGGCCTCTTTTTGATTAGATTATGCCATTTTAGGCCAGTAGGATTCCTTCAGGTTGGCCTCTTTCTCCTTTTTACCTTGTTGTGTTAGTTTTGGGTATTTTCTTTGCAAAACAGGATGTTCCTGGCTCATATTATCCACTTCCTGTCTCAAACCTGGGATCAGGTCCCTCTCTAAGGAACCCTGGTTCCTACAGGGAGGTAGAGCTCACTGCTAGAGTCATGAGTATTTTGATTTTTTATGTTAGGCATTTTTATTTCAAATCGACAAGGTAAACAAACCAAAATTAAATTTTTATTTATTACTCTGAGTTCATAAGTTTGATGCTAAACAGTTACTAACCATAGAGACTTCATTAATTAAATGAGTCAGCCTATAGGAGAAACCTGATGATAAACATACTTTCTAAATCTATTGACAATATTTGTGTTTTTACCAGGGAGGAGGCATCAGATGATTAAAGGCTCGTTTGACCCCACCACAGACCTGCCTGTGTCCATGATGCGGTTCCGATGATTTTGGAAGACAGACAATGGCTTCCTTGTTCCAGGAGCCAGGGTCATGCTATTACTCTCATCGTTCAATAGCACCGAAGGGGGACTGGAAACCAGCGCCGGCAGGCTATTTGAACTTGTGCCCTTGAGTTCGTTAAAATGGGCAGTCCTCTTCCTCACTAGTTACAAATGTGTGTTTCTATGTCCAGCCTTGTTCTGAACCATTATAAAACATACCAGGTATAGAGAAATCCTTGCTCCAAATAATTTTAAGATATTTTAGATCTTGTGAATTAAAATCTAATTATATTGGGCCACTTAAATGAATTTACAGTGCAATCTAAAAATAGAATAATTGTAAAAACTTAAATTTAAAATAGAGACATTAATCTTATTTTAAAATTCTGCATTTTCAACGGAAGATTTAAAAAGAGAGAGAGAGAAGGAAAGAGATAGTGGTGTTTTAATGGACTTACAGGCCATTTTCCCTCCTCTCCACCACAGATAACAGAGGTTTATAAGGTGGAGCCAAGAAGGAGATCTGGATGTGGCGGTGGAGTCACTGTCTAAAGCACTGTGCTGTTCAAGCCGTGGCTCCACCCAAGGTGGTCTGACAGCCCTCACACTAGCCCCTCCCTTTCCAGGTATTTTGTAAACCTTTTGGGTGGAGCACCCATAGCCCTGCTTACCTGTGCTGTGCCAGGTCACTTAACTTCCCTTCTTCTCGGTCTTATCACCAGCAAAATGAACTAGATGGGTCTTCCCAGCCTAAAAAGTCTATGAGTTTAGGGGAACTCAGGATAAACAGCATATATGTCATGCACGATGTGCGTAGACCACAGCTAATGGAACATGACAGCTGCCTTCTTTGGTGTCTCCTTCCCTGCCTCAAATTAACAGAAAGACTGCTTCCCACCGTGTCTCTCTAAGGCTTCCATCTTGTTCAGATGTCAAGAGCATCGGCACGGGATTTCAGCTGCAGTGTAGACTGCACCTCCTGAACTCCTGTGAACTGCCCACTTTCCTCTAGCCCATAGCGCCCCCTATGTATTCATTACATGTCCCATTGGAGAGATGCAGGCAGCAGCGGTCCTGGCAGATGGGCATCTCAGTGCTGTATGCGCTTGGTCACCCCAGGCCACAGCAATGGGAGATGACATGCAGGATGTCAGCTCTGAGCACTGGTATAAATTCCGTGATGTTAGAATGAGATTTGGAGGTTGCACAGCCCATGACACTGACGTCATTCAAAACACTGAGGCTGATCTGATCCCTGGACCCAGTTTGTATCCTTATCCTAGTTTGTGTCCTTATCCTGTTAATTTGCCTCCTTTAAGAGAAGAGTTTTCATGCTTCTTTTATCCTTCCCTTGCCCTGCATAGAATTTTGCAAATACTAGTTAGGGACATGAGGAACTTAAATATACTAGACTCCTGTACCTGGAATGCATAATAGGATTATATAGGAAAAGATTTTTTTTAAAAGAACTAAAACCTCTTAATAATCAAAACTACCAAAGTCTGTCTGACCTATGGTTTCATTTATCTCTGTTACCTTCCCTGCATCCTCTTGGCCCCACATCTTATTCCACCCTCATCATCGGTGGACCATCCCATGGGGCTATGACTCACCTCAAGTAGATGTCCCGTGTCCTTTGCTGTCAGTCCCAGGGCTCCTCTGACACCAAGGAGAGAAGGCACTGGGGTCATACAAGTTCAGGAATGAACAGTCCAAGGGGCAACCCTCAACGAGGCAGGATGGGAGCAAGAGATAAAACAGGCCTCCATGTTAATCTACTGGTGGCAACCCAGCCAAGTGGTTCTCCAGTCTCCTCAGAAAGTTCTGGGAATAGCCAAGCTCCAGCTGCCCTCAGCAGCAATCTGCATAGTGAATCCTGATGTTGGCAATCTGCTTCTCACTCTCTCGGTCCCTCCCTCCTGCTACCTGGAATTACCTCCCAGGTGAACCAAGAGTACTCAGGTTCTTAAACTCATCTGCTAGAGAAAATCCAAGGTATGGGAACTATATTCATTCATTTAGTCACCAAATATTTGTTGAGATCCTACCATATGCCATACTTGAGCCATCCAAGATGAAAAAGACATAGGTAGCCTTGCCCTCAAAAGCTCTTGGTCTAGTGTGCAACAAAATGTCACCTACTGAAATTATCAGACTCACATCTGTATGGCTGTGTAAAAGATTTTACAGTGAAATGATTGGTCTGTTATAGCCAATTTTCCAAGATAATTGGTCTCATCTACTTTCACTTTTCCAAAGTATGATACCAGGTCACCTGTGCAAAGCTTACAAAATTTTTTGATAATTAGGCATCCTCCTGTGTCTTGTCTTCGGAAATATTGAGAGAGGTGGGAGAGACCAAAAAATCACGGGTGATTTTCACGATTTCTGCCCATGGGAGAAGGATGAGAGCCCCTCTTCCTTCACTACCTGCATAGGAGAAATGGTGCTCTGTTTCCAAGGACCAGTGAAATGTCAGCATCTCCAACTGGTCCCAATGAGGTTGATATGTCCCCTGGGGCTTGGGGACATGGTGGGCAGGTGTTTGACCCTTGACTCAGCCAACTCATATGTTCTGTCAGTGGAGCAAAGATATGTGTTATTAGGGCAAAGAAGACATGTCAGGCGGGGGGAGAGATGAGGGAGGAGAGAGAGAGAGAGAGAGAGAGAGCGAGATCCAGAGGTAGCACAGGGATGTCTTAAATCTGCCCAGGAGAACCTCCAGAAGACTCGGGAGACCTCTGCACAGCAGGACCACCAGGTGCCTTGGACTGACAGAAGCATCTTAAGCCACCAGCCTGCATCAAGGAATTGCAGACGACATTCCTACCTAGTTAAAAGTTAGAAGGGTGGTCCCTGCCCACCTGTCCACCTTTGCGTCCCTCGTGAAGCTCCACCACCCCCTCCACCACCCCCACCCTTCATCCCTCAAACACACCCAGATGGCCTCTGCCTTATGGGACCCAGGCTTACTCTGCCTTGTGCTTGGAAGGGACTTTGCAGACTCTCGCAAGTCTGGCTCCTCATCGTGTTTCAGCTCAAATGACACCTCCTCAGAGCTGGCCTCCCCTGAGCACCCTCGCTGAAGTGCTTACTTCCCAAGTCTTGGTCACCATGTACCTCCGCCTTTCTTAAACTTGTCTTGGCGATACCCATGTGCCCATACGCACACAGCATGAGTTTACAGCTCCGAATTTTCAGCTAGTGATCACAACTGTTGAAACAGCCGTCAGGGAAGGGCCACCATAACCACTCTCACAGAGGGTCGCTAGAGCCGCACCCAGAGGAGCAAGTTTTGTCAGATTCCCCATCACACCGATTTAATTCATGGACGTACACCTGCACTGGCCAATGCTATGACTGTTAGCCCCATGTGGCCACCAAGCACTTGAAATGTGGCTAGTACCACATGTTGAAATGAGGTCTTGGACATACTGAGTTAAATAATAAATTATGGCAATTATTTGGCCTGTGTCTTAATACCTTTTAATTGTGGTTATTCAGAAAATATCCAATTACACGAGCGGCTCTCATGTTGGACAGCGCTGCCCTAGAGCCTCTGCACGTTGTCTTCACGTTTGTCATCTGCGCCAGCAAATTGTGCAAGCTCCCTACGGGCAGGGGCCGTAGGTTCTAGGCTGTGTCTTCAGCTCCTGGCACATACTAGGTGCTTGGTCCTTAACTGCCACGTGAGCAAGCGCAACAAACACTGCACCGGAAGGGCGAAGCAGGTTGGAAATGGATGGTCCCCGCGGCGTCTCCCCCCGCACCCCGCACGCCGCCGCTTTAGCCGCTGAGCGCCTCCCGCGGCAGAAGGAAGGGCGACCCAGGTGTGGCTCGAGGTGCCGCGAGGGAGCTGCGGAGGGTCGCCCCACCCCCAGCGCGGCGCCTCCAGGCCCAGATCGCTGTAGCCGGGTCGCGGTCTCCATGCAACGGCCGAACGCGGGCGCCGGGCCGAGCGCCGGCGGGAGCAGAGCGCGGGCGGACTCGGACTGGGCCCTGGGCGGACGGGACAGACCGCGGCGCGGCCGGAGCGCTGGGCCGGCGCGCATGGAGGACGACGAGGAGGAGCTCACCGCAGCCACACTGCGGGACAAGACCCGGCCGCCGCCCATCTCGGCGCTGTCGGCCTTCAGCTACATCCCGCCGCGGCGCCGGGACCCCAAGGAGCACAGCTACTACTACCGCCAGGGCCAGGTGAGCGGGGGCTGCGGCGGGAGGGCTGGGGAGCGGGGCCCTGGAGGAGGGGCTCACCATCCGGGAGGGGCCCTGGGGACAGAGCTGCGCCCGGGGACCGGGCCTTGCGGGGCTGCTCGGCCGGTAGGAGGGGGGCAGTGGCAGCGCGCGGAGACTAAGGGGCCTGCAAGGGCGCTGCGGCAAGAGGGAGGGCGGCCTCCCGCCGCGGCGCCTGGACCCCAACGTATCCAGCTACCACGAACACGGCGCAGGGGCGAACCCCTGGGGAACGAGGACGAGCAGGCACGGAGCGGGTGTCCGCTGGGACCGGGAGCTGGGAGTCGGGACGTGTGGAGGGGGTGGGCAATGCTCGGCTGGGAACTGGCGTTCAGGGCCAGTCGGGGGTGGGTTAAAGATGGATGCCCTTGGGGGAAGGGAGGGGGAGCCGCTAGGAGCTGGACCCTTGAAAAGCACAGTGACCACTACCAGGACAATAAGGTGACAGCTTCTGCCCGGGATCTGGAGGAGGGTCGCGGGAACGCCGTGGGGGGTTGCCCTTCCTGGCCGGGCACGGGTCCCTCTGGGGTCTGTCTGCGGCAGGCCCAGGTGGCCCTGGAAACAAGCCCAGGCAGCAGTGATGCCCGGATGGTCCAGGACTCGGGAAACCCTCTGCTGGCCTGCAAACCGAGGAAAGCTAGGAGGAAGATCTGACGAGCCGCCTGCAGGGGCGCTGTACTGGAAGTGGTCCTTAGATTCCGGCCTGATCCCGGGGCCATGCGCTTCCTGGGAAGGACCCTGTAGGTCAGCAAAGGCCGCCATGCACTGTGCACCTCCCACCAGCGGCCAAAAGCTGAAAAAAGAAGCAAATTCAAAACTGGTCGGAGGTCATCTATTCCTTTCTTCTCGCCACTGTTTCTGAATGTCTCCAGTGTGTCTTGCTCAGGGCGCAGGAGAGGAGCGTCCTTACTGAAAAGGAGAATTGATTAGGGGCCCTCGGCCTGCAGGGATAACTGGGACAGGCCTTTCTTATCCCAGCTATCCTGGTGGCATGAGTGCCCAGAGAAGAGTAGAGATTAACCAGGTGGTTGGGAGGAAGGAGGTTGTTCCCTCGTGGTGTTAAGATATTCCCGCAAAATGCCTCCTTCCCATCCTTCTTCCTGCCACCTCCAATCCCAGAGCCCAAATAAATCCCCATTCCGATCAGGTCAGGCACACTGGGGTACTAGCCACATGTAAAGTGTAAGAGAACATGCCGAGCGTGGCCTTACCCACAGAAGCAATCGTTTCTAGTTTAGACAAATGCTGTGGGTTGAACTGTGTCTCCCTAATATTTGTATTTTGGAGTTCTAATCCCCAGTACCTCAGAATGTGAGCTTATTTGGAGATAGAATTGTACACAGGTAATCAAATTGAAGTGAGGCCATTAGAGTGGCCTTAATCCAATAGGACTGGTGTCCTCCTGAAAGGGGGAGTTTGGAAACAGACAGGCATAGAGAGAAGGTGGAATGAAGAGACACAAGGAGAAGATGGCCATCCACGAGCCTCGGAGAGGGGCCTGGAACAGGTCCTTCCTTCACAGCCCTCAGGAGGGCGGTGACCCCTTGATTCCATCCTTCTAGCTGCCGGAACTGCGAGAGAATACGTTTCTGTCGTTCAAGCCACCCATTTCTGGTGCTTTGTTTCGGCAGCCTTAGCAAACTAATACAGCAACCATGAACCTCAGCCTGCTGAGGGCGTTCTCTTGCGTCCGATAGTACCTCTCTACTTGTCTTTGAGCAATACGGAAGGACAGAAGGAAAAAGGGGATATTTATGTTGGCTCTGCCTTTACAACTCTGCATTAATTTGTTCTAAGTTCAACCCCTACCTTCCAGAAGGCAGCAATACGTTAGAGCAGGGCGTGGGAAACTTTTTCTGGAAGGGGCCAGATATTAGCTGTTTTAGGCTTTGCAGGTTCACATGGTCTCTGTCGAAATGACTCAACTCTGTGGGGTAACAACAGACAACACTAAACAAATGGGTGAGAGGCTGTTTTGTAGTAAAACTTTGTTTATTAAAAGAGGCAGCTGGCCAGTTTGGCCCAGGAGGCTTCGTTCACTGACCCCCGCATTAAAAGGGCACACCTGTGGCCCACTCCACCTCTCCTTCCAATGATGGGGCCCCAGTCACTTCACACCTCTGATGTCTCTTTCCCTTGGTTTGTTTGACCCAGGAAACTGATTCTCTGACTTTGAGATCGTTTGGAATAAAGAGGGTGAATTCTGTTTCACAGGTTTGCTAGAGGATTCAACTGCACCAAAATTCATTGCAAATAATTTCAAGCCCTACTTAAGCTGAGTGAAAACAGTACAGAATTGGTTCTTAAGTCAGTGCTATGATCAGAATGTTTGTGCCTCTCAAAATTAATGTACTGAAATCCTAACTCCCAAGGTGATGGTATTAGGAGGTAAGTAGGGTCTTTGGACAGAGAACAGGGTACAAGAGTGGAGCCCTCATGAATGAGATCAGTACCCTTATAGAAGAGACCCCAGAGAGCTCCCTTGCCCCTTCCACCATGTGAGGACACAGTGAGAAGTTGCCTTCTAACCAGGAAACTGGGAAACATGCCTTCACCAAACACCAAAGGACCTCCCAAGCACCAGAACTGTGAGACATAAATTTGCCACTTACAAATTACCCAGTCTATCGTATTTTGTTATAGCAGCCAGAACCAACCCTTCCATTCAGT
Source organism: Avahi laniger (assembly GCA_963575035.1). Classification (NCBI taxonomy): domain Eukaryota; kingdom Metazoa; phylum Chordata; class Mammalia; order Primates; family Indriidae; genus Avahi; species Avahi laniger. The sequence continues at coordinate 22,508 of CAUYSK010024256.1, forward strand.
TGTTTCTGCATAACACACTTACAGCAGTTTTTTTAGTGGTTAGTAGCACAGGCTGAGGAATACTGGGTGAAAATATTGGTTCCAGGTTTACTAGCAGAGGACTTGCCCGAGGTACACACACTGTCTCCTCCCATCTGTGAGGCAAACATGACCGGCTTCACAGAGCTCTTATGGGAATTAATGTAATTAATACGTGCAAGGCGGCACATAGTAAGCCCCATGTAAGTATAGCTATTATTATTATTGGTTTTCATTGGTGATTACTAGCATTTCCTTCACTAAGTGTTGGGTGCCGGTGGCCAACCTCTCCTATCCCTGACCCCCACTCACTGTCAGAGATTAACACCGGTGAGGGCAGATGACCTGGGCGTCGATCGGTGGCTTTTAATCCGCTAAAGCAGCTCACCTCAGGGAGCCCACAGGGTTGATGCGCTGAAGACTGCACACTTATTTAAAGCCCCAGTTATACCCCTGAATCGTCAGACACATTTGTCATCTAAAGCTGTCAGCGAAAGTGTGATCAACTCCGGGACTGCTCCCTGGGGGCTCTAGCAGCCTGGGTTTTCCCTGTAAAATACCGTTCAGCGGCAGCAAAGCAGATTCAGGTCAATGGTGTTTTTAAATTACTTTTCTCTTCTTCTGCCTTGTGCAGCATTTCTGCTTGTGAAATGGAAAAGCTGAGTCAAAGGACAATGCCTTTTATGAAGGTTTTGATTAAATTTCTCAAAATCTAAGAGCTATATTAAAAAAAAAAAAACCCTAAGCAGTTTTAGAATACGCGTTCCCTTGTGCCGAGGTGGATTGTGGATAGCTCTGTCTTGAGGAAGCTTTGTTCTGAAGGCGCCACCTTAGGTTTGGCGGGATTAGCTGACTCTCCTTCTCCATGTGTGGCGAAGGTGCAGAGGCTGACTGCTTCTTTGTGCATTGAGAACTCTACCCCTGCCCCACCCCGTCACTGCGTTTCCCTTTGCCAGGTGCAGCTGGGCACTTTATTAAGACACAGGCAAAGGGGACTCTAAGAGCCTGCTCCAGTGCCAGTGTCGGGGGTGCCCAATACCAGCCCCCCTGGGCCCCCTGCATGGAGCCGCCTCACTCAGCACCAAGCTCATTCACCCCACACCCTGCCACTCCTAGGGGCTGTGGGGCGAGGGTAAACTCCGTTCCATCGCTGATCTACCTGTTAAAATCCAGGCAACTTTCTGTTATCCAGCAGACTCTGCAACTCACAGGCTTCCAGGAAGAATGTAGCTAGCCCAGTGCAAGGATGACCGCTCCCCACGGGCACTTCCTTTCCCTCTCGCTGCCTAGCTTTCTCCTCTCACCTATTGGGATCTAACCTACTAGATATTTTACTTAGTTATCTCATTGTTTTTCCTCCGACTAAAATGTGAGGTCCATGAGGGCATCGGGGCTCCATCCTCAGCAATCAAAACAGTGCCTGTCTCATAGCTGGTGCTCCATAAATACCTACTGCATGAATGAATGAGGAATGCATAAAGGAAAAAATGTTTTTTTTTTTTGAGACAGAGTCTCACTCTGTTGCCCAGGCTAGAGTGCTGTGGCGTCGCAGCTCACAGCAACCTCAAACTCCTGGGCTCAAGCGATCCTCCTGCCTCAGTCTCCCAAGTAGCTGGGACCACAGGCATGCGCCACCATGCCCGGCTAATTTTTTCTATATATTTTTAGTTGTCCATTTAATTTCTTTCTAATTTTAGTAGAGACGGGGTCTCGCTCTTGCTCAGGCTGGTTTCGAACTCCTGAGCTCAAGCAATCCGCCCACCTCGGCCTCCCAGAAAGCTAGGATTACAGGCGTGAGCCACCGCACCCGGCCAAAAAATGATTTTTTTTAAACAAAGGGATACATCACCCATTTACAAGATTAGCTTCATAGACTCAATGGGATGATCTGCTTGTTGTTATCTGTGGCCTCAGCATCCTCCTCAGGGATCGTCACTGGGAGTGGATCTAGGTGCTTCTCTCACTCTGTGCTAGTTGCGGTTTCCCTATCCAGTGACCTGGGCCCTGGAAACCTCAAGGCCTGGGAGTGGGGCTGGATGTCTTCCCCCAGGGCGGGCAGATCCTCAGGGAGGGGCAGGAGGGACTGAGCCCAGGGCCCGGTTTCCCTCACAAACCCACCTGGGAGGGAGGAATGAACGAGGGGGAGGCAGGTGTGTCCTCCAAGTGGAGTCCCTCCACACGGAAGGAATCACCGGGGTGGGGAGTAAGTGTTCCGACCTGTCATAACACCTGGGTGAGAGGCGCTCTGTGTGTTTTCATCGTGTGCATATGTACGCAGTGCCTAACTTTTTTTTTTTTACAAGATCACGTTCTCATACAAAAGATTACACAAATATGTACATACGTATTTGCAGCTTGCTCTTTTTCATTTAAGAATATATCTGAGATGAATTTTCAAAATCATCCCCATTTAAGGGCTACACCAAGCAAATGGCACAAGAAAAGAAACAGCGTATTTCCCCATAGAGTTGACCAAGAGGAACAGGTAATATTAGATTTGAGTTCCAGCCCCTGTGGATCATCCTTTCTTCCTGCCATGGGAATCGCTGGGGAGGAGGGGCGAGTGGGGAGCTGGTGTCAGCGGAAAACGGAACACGATTGACTCCACAATCACGAAGTCTCCTCTCGGTAACGAGTCGAGCACATAGACTACGCAGAACTCGGAATCAGAGCACACCTACAATTCTAAGCAGACACAAGATCAGAGAGGGGAGTTCTGTTGACTTCAGTTCAATGGTAAAAGATTCAGATTATTTGAAAAGTTATAAAAATTTCCCAAAACTTGTGGTACTCATGTACCAGGAACGTAATCTTTTCTACATAAAAACCAAAGAGAATAGTTGAGCATTATCCTTTCAAAAAAGCTAACATTATGTCCTTGACAAGCTGCGGTCCCCTGAGATACAGAATTTCAAATACTATTAAAATTAATGAAAAGTCCTCACTGAGCTTCATACATGACTGAACTCCCAAGGAGATGCTCTGAATTTATCAGAAGCAAAATGAGGCCCTGATGAATCAAAGGACACTGTTTTGGATCAGCCTGAGGATTTTCGGTTCAAAAGTAGTTCGTTCACCTCCGGGCCAGCGAACAGTAACTCAAGAAAGGCTTGAGGTGAGGGGGTGAAAGTGCTAGTGCCGTGAGGGAGGAAATGAGTGTAGCCCCATCGCAGTTGGTTACTGCACTGCTCAAGGTGGGCCAGGATGTGCTGTGTAGACAAATCAACCCTAAATCCAGTTGTGTGCAGGAGCCTGCTGTACCCGCGCACAGGAGCAGATTTTTGGCATTTATTCTAAACTCTGCATTCAGTTGGTAGCCTCGGACTGGCCATGGTGAGAGTATTTTCACTCCAGAAATCAGCAAACACTACAAATCGGATCCTTCCTTATTCAGAAAGCGGGCTCTTAAACACAGGCGCGCCGCTGGCCTTAAGATGATAAACGTCGCATGATAAAAGCTTATTGCTTTTCACGCATAGCCCGATGTGTGTTCTCCCGGGAGGCTCTCCTTAGTGCAGTGACTGGGAACCCAGGCTCCTTCTTTTTCACGGTTTCACTTGCCAGCGCCAGGGAGACTTTAGGACTTTGGAGTCCTTTATTGCATCCTCTGAGTCCGCCAGCCAATGAGCGAGGAGAAGGGCCCGGAGGGCTGCCTGGGCGTTTTTTATGGGCCAGGCCTACGAGAGGTGTTCACTGGTGTCGCCCACATTCCTGACCCCAGCCTAATTGTGAGGCAAACTTGGAATTGCATCTTCTGTTTGTTCTGGAAGAGGAAATGTGTTTGGTGGGCACACAGTATTATTTCTGCCATAATTACATTTTAAAAAAGCATAAATTTCTTTTATTTCTTTTTTCCCTATAGAACTTACTTGGTTTACACTTGCGATGGAGAGCACATTTATATTTAAAACGGTCTGAACGGCAGGAGAAAATAAAGGGCTTGGGTCCCAGTCTGCTCGAAAACTTACCCCAATTATGTGCGTGTGTGTGTGTGTGTGTGTGTGTGTGTGTGTCAGGAGGAGCTCCAAAGGCTGGGTAGGGGCACTGGGCGTAGACCAAGCCCACAGCTCCAGGGAGGGCCCTGGCACCGGAGGTGGCAGAACAGTTCTTCCTCACGCATCCGCTTGCTTCAGTCATGATGAGCTAGTCCACGGTAGCAAACCCCAAAAGCCTCGGTGGCTTAAAACAAAACTTATTCTCAAGCTGCAGGGCTCCGCAGGGTGGCTCTGCTCAGTAAAGTCACCAGCCACCACCACAAGGCTGCTGTCATCTCAGCACGAAGCTTCAGGAGCTCTGGGCTCTGGCTCTTAGAGTCACATGTCACTTCAACTTATAGTTCGTTGGTTAGAACTGGTCACGTGGCCTCACCTAACCTAAAGGAGCAAGGAGGACTGATCATCTGTGCAGTGAGGAGTAGAGGAGAATTGAATATGGGTGATGTCGCCCACCCGGGTGGTCTGCCGACTCAGTTTCCCTAGAGGTGAGCGCGCCTAGGTTAGGTCTCTGGCCCTGCTGCAGTAACCTTTGCTTCATCGCCACTCTTACTTCCCATCACTAAGCACCACAGACTTGGCGCCTTAAAACAGCGGAGTTGATTGTCTCACAGTGCTGGAGACTGGAGGTCTGAAGTCAGGCCGTCAGCAGGGATGGTTCCCTCCAAGGCCTGGGAGGGAAGGCTCCGTGCTAGGGCCCCCTCTTGGTGTTTTGATGGCTGTCTTCTCCCCATGTCTCTTCATGTCGTTTTCCCTCTGTGCACACGTCTGTGTCCACATTTCTCCTTTTAATAAGGACAGTGGTCATACTGGATCAGGAGTCCACCCTGCCCCAGCATGATCTCATCTTAATTAACTACATCTTCAAGGACCCCGTTCCAAATAAGGTCACGTTCTGAGTTTCCGCATGTTAGAGCTTCAACATAGGAATGTTTGGGGGACACAGTTCAACCGATAGCACCTGGAGAGGTTATTCCCCCAGAGTGCTGGCCACAGCGGTATGGTGCAGTTTCCTCTTGCTGACAGTCACGTCCGCTGCCCACCCCAGCCCAAACAACAGCTCCTCACTCATTCTTTTGTGTCACTGTACTTTGTGCATTCCTCTGTTATTCCATTTCTGTTTGGCTGTGGTTTTGAACCAATGGGTTTATTTCTGTTCTCTGTGGTTTCCTTTCAGGTAGGGACACCCCATTTCTGTCCTAGAGCCTAGCACAGTGCCTCATACAGGAGCAGACCCGATGTGCTTTGGGGGCTGGTAACCGCAGGCCTCCACTCCACTCACCGTGTCAGCCCAGGCTGCGGACCAGAGTGATTTCTCAGTATTCAGAGTGGCTTAGGGCCATGCTACATTTTAGCAAAGGGGCAAAGGGAGAGATCACAAAAGAGAAAGGAATATTTTCTGTTTTGCCTTGTTTTTTAAAAGAACATCATGTATGAAATAGAGGCAGCTCCTTGAGGGATTTTAATAGCAAAATACCAGTAAACCCAGAAGGTCTGTTTTGTGATAGCATCTAAATCTCAATTGGTTTTTATTAATATCATTTTGCTTCAAACCATAAAGGGATAAAAGGAAAACAAAAAAGAAGAAAGATTAATAATTAAAACCTAGGAAAAGGACAGATTTTCAATTTGATTGGGTATTAAAAATGGATGGTGACATTTCTAAGTGAGGCTTGCCTGCTTGCTGATGAATTTTTTTCTGTCCTATTTTCCAGTGATAGAAAAATTTGTTTTTACTCTGATAAGTTCTGAATATGCAAAATCTGCACAAAGGAAAGCTGTCTGAGATTCTGATGACCCCACCCCCACCAGCCGTGAGATTCCCGGTGAAGACTCAGATCTAACCGGCTCTTAGAACCTCATCCTGGGATCGTGAGGCGGGCGAGACTGCTTAGAGCTGTTATTCTATTGTGTTTTAGAAGATTGGAATGAGAAGAAATAGACATTTTTTCCCCTGTAAAGTTGCATATTACACTGGGCTTCATCAGTATAGGGAACTAAATGAATTCACATTTCCTTTCTTGTTCAGATTTGAGTCCATTCTTCCCTCTTCAGTGTCTTTTCCCAGGATAAGTCTAAGAACCCCAGAGGGGCTTACCGAGTTCAGAAACAAGCATCCAGCCTGGTTAAAAGTGCTGCACAGGAGGAGAGAGCTCAAGCCCAAGAAGTTCCTGGAAGATCTCTGTTTCCCCTCTGGTGAGGCTGTCCCTAGATCCGGGTGAGGCTTGTCACCTGCAGGGAGTGCTGCAGGGACTGAGGGGCCACCAGAAACCCCCACCTTGGCACAAGGTTCTCAGGGTGCAGGAGGAGAGAGTGCCTCCCACCGTGGGTGTGGCCGCCTCCCAGAGGTTTGTTCCTGGAGACTAGGTCTTCATGTTGCAAACTTCAGCTGTCTTCCCCAAAACCCACTGCACAAGGTCAGCTAGGTCAGGAGGAATTCCAGAGACAACAGAACACCTGGATTATGACCAAGAGCCCAGCTACTGTCTCACCCCGTAAATTCCTGTGTGTACGTGGGGGTGGCCTGGTGGTAATGGGGCTTCAAGTTATTGCTCTTGTCTGCCTGCCGGCCTCAACCGGGTCTGGCCAGGAGCTCTGGACCTCGAAGGTCTGGTCTGCAATCTCTTTCTTTACTCATAGAGGGCCAGAATGCACCTCTGCAGAATTTGTCCTCTCCCGTCCCCTCAGAGTGGCTGGTGTGCTTGCGCTTCCTTTGTGTCACTGAAGGGCCCGGAGGTCTGGTGGCCCACCCAGAAAAGGTTTGCTTAACCTTTTCCCGCTAGCAGCAAATCAGCTTCTGTACCAACATTAGATATGTTAAAGATAATTGATATTTCTGTCATGCCTTAGTTTTTTAAAAGTTTAAATTTTATTTGATAGGCAAATGTCTAATTTTTATATAGTTAAAGTGATTGATATTTTCTTTGTGACACTGTTCCCACTGTTATCATGTGTAGGAAGTCCCTTGTGGGTTTTCTTTTTCACTTATTTTTCTAATCCATCCAGAATTTATTTTTGTCTATAATGTGATGGGAAGAGTCACATAGCTAGCCAATTTTCACAGTACTAAATGCAGAATAGTTCATCAATTCTCCATTGATTTGGGTTTTTTTAAATAACCTATGAGTACATGGGCTGTACCGAAGGTTGCCATCTAGAGACATGAAGGGCGGTTTGGCGTGAACACACCGAGAAGTTGAATGTGTGAGAGCAAAGACAATGACAAGAAGATGCTCGTGCCCAGTGAACTCATTACATGATCAGTGGTGGCAGAGAGGCAGAAGCCACAACTCATGGCTAGAAGTTGTTTCCCTCCTTTAAGCCACAAAGAGTGACTCTGAACTTAGGCAAACCAGGATTTGAACAGTGGTTGCATGTATTGCCACTGGAATTCTTAGAAATCCTAAAATAAGGATGCTAACAGACGCTGTTGTTTCCCTTACTGGGTGGTTAATTGAATGAGGACAGTAGCCCCATCTGAGTCATCTTGTGGGCTCCCCCAGCAGGAGCACAGAGTATTGCATGTGACGGACAATTTGTGAATGATTTGTAAAGGATTGGCTGAAGCTACATTATGCTCTAGTTATTCCCATTACTATGTTCACAATGTCAGGTTATAAAAAGAAAAAAAAAAGAAAATAATAGAACAGTTATTCCCATTACTGCCAGGAGCTCTGAGTTCCTGCGATCAGTGCAAATGTGCGTTACTGTGTTTCCAACATACTAGACATACGTTGTGCATGCTCTTCACTGCTTCCACCTGTGCGTCCTGCTGTTGGACAAAATCATTCGGGAGGAAAAACAAAACAAAGCCCACCAAGCACAAGTGAGAGACTCGATGCTCCCAGACCCCATGGAGGCGGCATGTCTGGGTTCGCCGCTGGAGTAGCACAAATGGTAAGCCTGACTTACAAGGCTGCCAGCCCCCTGAACTTGGACTTCTCAGCCTCCAGAACCATGTGAGATAAATCTGTGTGTGAGTCACCCAGTCTGTGATATTTTGTTCTAGTGCTCTGAAGGGACTAAGTCAAGTTTATTATTTTTATTTAAAGGTGTGAGCTCTAGCAATAGAGTCAGAAAGCAGGAGAGCTCGGGGAACAACCCCTGTTGAGAAGGGAGCAGAACAGAGTTGGGAGGTGCTGTGGGAATGAATGCCCTTGCTCCAGCCTGAGCCTGCTCTTGCTGCTGGGGCTTGAGCTGCTCCTTGCTCCAGGTCACAGCTGGTTCTGCTTGGTGAGGTGACCTTTCCTCTCACATACTCACCGAAGTTGAAAAACTATCCACGTCCAGTCTCCGCTGGGGAGAGTACTGGCTTCTGTGCCCCATCGGGCCTCAATGATTCAGCCTGCAAATAAACCCATGGCTTTCTTCCTCTTTTTATTCCCAGACAGGAGTTGTTTCCCTCTATGACTGCGTTTTTCAGAGGAACTTAGATTATGATCAGAGGTTGCACCGAGATGACAGAGAACACGCCAAAAGCCTGGGACTTCGTGTTAACGAAGAGGTAATATTAAGAGAGGATGTTAACAAGTTGTTGATAGATTAACAAAAATATATACAAGTATACCTCATTTTATTGCGCTACATTATGCTTCACAGATATTGGGTTTTTTTACAAATTGAAGATCTGTGACAACCCTACATCAAGGAAATCTGTTGGTGCCATTTTTCCAACAGCATGTGCTCATTTTGTGCCTTTGTGTCAGCATTTTTTAGCAATTTTTTGAAATTAAGGTATGTATGTTGTTTTATATATAACGCTATTGCACACTTAATAGACTACAACATAGTATTAACATAACTTTTATGTGCACTGAGAAACCAAGAAATTGTGTGAACTCACTTTATTGCAGTGGTTTGGAACTAAACCCAAAATATCTCCGAGGTATGCTTGTATGCGTGTGCATATATGTACAGTCATGCATCGCTTAACAATGTGGATACGCTCTGAGAAATTCGTCTCCAGGAGATTTTGTCATTGAGCAAACATCATGGAGTGTACTTGCACAAACCAAGCATACTATACACCTAGGCTCTGTGGTACAGCCTGTTGCTCCTAGGCTGCAAATCTGGACAGCAGCTAACTGTACTGAATACTGTAGGCAATTGCAACACGATAATATGTATTTGTGTATCTAAACATAAAAAAGGTACAGTAAAAATATGATATAAAAAATAAAAAATGGTATACCTGCAGAGAGCACTTACCATGAATGGAATCTGCGGACTGAAAATTGTTCTGGGTGAGCCCGTGAGTGAATGGTAAGTAAAGGTGCAGTCCTAGGACATTACTGCACACTGGACTTTATAAACACTGTACACTTAAGCTACACTACATTTATAAAAGTATTTTTTCACTAATAAATTAACCTTAGCTCACTATAACATTTTTACTTCATAAACTTTTTAACTTTTTAAAACTTTTTGACTCTTTTGTATTAACACTTAGCTTAAAATGCAAATGCATTGTACAACTGTACAAAAATATTTTATTTCTTTATGTCTTTATTCTATAAACATTTTTCTATTGTTATTTTTTTACTCTGTAAGCTTTTTTGTTAAAAACTAAGACACAAATGCACACACTGGCCTAGGCCCACACAGGGTCAGGATCACCAATATCACTGTCTTCCACCTCCACATCTTGTCCCACTGGAAGGTCTTCAGGGGCAATGATATGCATGAAGCTGTCACCTCCTGTCATAACAAGGCCTTCTTCTAGAATACCTTCTGAAGGACCTGCCTGAGGCTGTTTTACTGTTAACTTATTTTTATAAGTAGGAGTATACTCTAAAATAACGATGAAAAGTATATACAGTAAATACATAAACCAGTAACATAGTCGTTCATTACTATTATAATTTGTGTAATTGTCATTATTATGCCTAATCATCATATTATGCATAATTGTGTGTGCTAGACTTTTACACAAGTGACAGCATAGTAGGTTTGTTTACACCAGCCTCACCACCAGGTCATGAGTAATGCTATGACATTACAATAGGCATGATGTCATTAAGTGATAGGAATTTTTCAGTTCCATTATAATCTTATGGGACCATCATTGTATATGTGGTCCATCACTGACCAAATGTTGTTATTTGGTGCATGACTGTATGTGTATGTATGTATATATGTGTGTACATATGTATATGGATATAGTGTGTATGTATATGTATGTGTGTATATACATATACATGTGTATATATGCATGTGTATATGTATGTGTGTATATTGCATAAATGTACATGCACATGTGTGTGTACATGTGTGTACGTGTATGCATGTGTACACACATATATGTATACGTGTTATATATGTTTATATGTATATATTGTATATATGCACATGTATAGGTGTATATGTGTGTACATGTGTTTGTGCATGTGTGCATGTATGTGTATACATGTGTGTATATTACATATGTGTTTATATTGTGTATGTATGCATACATGTATACATGTAGATATGCACATGTGCATATGTGTGTGTACATATACACATATATATTCAATATGATGTTTAGTTGCTTTATGTAACTTTCTTTTTGCAGCTCTCCACTTTCTGTGTCAAGAAGCTAAGATAAGGCTGCTGTGGTAGTTCCCTCTATTCTGTCGTGCCATATGTGTATTGATTCTTTTGATTCTATTGTTTGGTTCTATAGAATTTAACAATTTAAGGAGGACAAAACTAAGATGTTCTTTTCAACCGACAGAACAAGTCTCTGCTTAACCTCTGAGTCCTGACTTCTAGGGAAGTTGGTCTTCTAGGGATGAAGTGCACACACAGTATTTTCCCCAGGTTTAGTTACCAAGCCGCCGTAGCCACCGCATGTAGGGCAGCTCCTCTTTTATCTTTCCACCATTTCCTGAAACGCTAGTCAGCTGCACAGCTGGGTGACCACCGGAACTAGCGCAGCTCAGCGGGTGAGGAGGGCAGGGGGCAGCGCAGGGGACAGGTGTGCCTGAGGTTAGGGTCCCGCACAATTTGGGTTAGACGCCTCTGTTGCCTTTCCAAACTCTGACATTGTCTTCACCAAGTCCGATCTGAGGATAGCACGTTATTAAAAGTCCGGTGCTGAATAAGTATAATCTTTTATACATTACACAGAAATTATAACATCAAACCTTCTGCTGGGATTCCTGTTTGGATCATGGAATTTTTGCCTGTGGTCATTATTGTTTAAGAATGCCACCCACCATGCCACTCTTAATAATCCCTTATATCTTGATATGAAATTAAGTGATGGAGTACCGTGAGGTGTTCCCATTTATGTTGGGACATTGATGTTTTTCTGTCATGTATGTTCACGTTAATACATTCCCAGTTAGTAGTGGAGTTAGTGCTTTCCTCAGGAGAAGAACCCGCGGCTTGCGTTACTTATGTCCACTCCTATTTTTTGAGCCCCTCCCATGTATTACTGGGCATAAACGAAGGAGACAGAAGCCCTGACCTCTTAGAGCTGACATTGCAAAGAGGAAAGAAAAAATGAAAGGCGAAGACCTCACAAAGGAATTCCAGGAAGTGATTAGTGGTATGCAGGCGAGGAAAGCCACGCGAGGGCGCGGGAAAATGGAAAGGACTTGCGGGGGGCGGGGCGGAGGTGACCTGGGCGGGGGAGAGGGGACAGGCAGCAGCAGAGCGGAGCAGTGACCAGGAGGAGCACGCGATGGAGCAAAGCCCCTGAGCTGGGAGCGCTGCTCTGTGCCTTTGGGGAAACAGAGGCAGGGAGGGACGTGGAGCCCGCGGGAGGAGGGGAGGGAGGGGCCGGACAAGGACAGGAGTCTGGAGTCAGAGGGTACCCGGCGCCCAGGAGGGTTCCCAGAGGAGGGTCCCGCTTGGCCCTCCTTGGTGGGACGCAGGGAGAGAGCGCGCCCGGAACCGGGCCGAGGGATGGGTTAGCGGCGCAGGTGGCGCTGTGCACGCCAGTGGTGTGAAGTGTTTTGATAACCCTCACCAGGAGCAGGAAAGGCCCGTGGGCGTGCTGACGTCGTCTGTCTACGGGAGGCGCATCAATCAGCCCGTCGAGCCGCAGAACCGCGACCACCGCCGCGCCAACCACGTGCGGGCCGACTTCTACCGGAAGAACGACATCCCCAGCCTCAAGCCGCCCGGCTTTGGGTACATTGGGCCAGCCTGAAGCGATCCCTGTGGCCCGCAGGGCATGTCAGGTGCCCTCTGGCAAGCAGGACGGCTCCTGCAGCCTCATTCATTTCCCATTTTCATGCCGTTTAGGAGCTGCATGCAGTGTTGCTTCCCTTGCATGTTGACCGTGGGAGGACAAAGGAGCAGCTTTCCCTGAGGCCGCCTTGGCTAAGAACCTGGCCAAAGGCCTTTAATACGTATTAAGAGTATCTAATGTGATGGTTTTCATCTGAGATTATTTCAGACTAAATGATACTGGAAACTGCTTCACTGTGAGCACCCGAACAAAATGCATGCTTTGTTCCCGCTTGGCAATGGTCGGGTTGGTTTTGTTCACTGGCTCTACAGTTTGCAAGGATTCTTGGGGGAGGGGCCCACAGGAGTGTTGTGCAGTCACTTCTCTTCACAGTTATGGAAACTACTTCATTGTGAGCACCTGAATAAAATGCATGCTTTGTTCCCACTTGATAACCGTCTGGTTGGTTTTGTTCACTGGCTCTACAGTTTGCAAGGATTCTTGGGGGAGGGGCCCACAGGAGTGTTGTGCAGTCACTTCTCTTCACAGTTATGGAAATTGCTACTGCCTGATAACACAAACGACCTGCACAGGTTCCTTTCTCCAAGAGGAGATATAATCAAAATTGTCTTTTGGCACAATTGAACTCTAGATACTACATTTTTGTTTTGCCAGAGATCTGAGACACCAATAACAGAAATCTGCACGATTGGGAACAAAAACCCTAGTAGGGATGCGTGGCCTGGGTGGCCAGCGATACTGGCTGTGACTCCTCAAGGAAGAAGCAGTCAAGGGTCAGGGGAAGAGACTGGACAGACTCTGGCTTTTGCATTTTCTCCGTGTGGTCCAGGGCAAGTTATTTCATCTGCTTGAGCTGACATTTCCTTACCTTATAGTGGAACTTCCAAACCTGGAAGAGTTTGTGTGGGAATTCATGAGTACAGTCATAATACAGGCACAGTTGTGCACACTACCCAGCTTGCTTTTAACCTGACTTGCAAATGTTTACTTTGGAGATAATCTGAAACTTATTTAAGTATTAATAAATCAACTATATTTTTAATGAATGGATCCTTTGGAAGAAATCATCTCTCATCAACAGTGCTTAAATTCCCCACAGTTTATCAGTGAATGGGCAGGTGGTCTAATTAATTTCAGTGGTGATTCCTCCATTATTGTTTTTATTGCTTTGTATCTGCAAGGAGGACTCTGTACGATTGCAAGGCTGAGTGACTCCTAAATATTTCTTTATTTTTTAAAAAACAGTTTTTCAGTGTAGGTGACTTTTTTTTTGTCAAACAGTAGTAGTTTATTTGGAATACCTTTGGGTGCATCATATCACATTTATGACAACATAGTAGAAATTATATAAAGTTTCAGTTATAGAAATTTTTTACATTACTCTTTAGTCAGTCTTGGTTTCAACAAAGCCAAGACATCGATGACTGCAATAAACTAATGTCAAAGGAACTTATTTTAATTTCCCTTAACTCAGACCCTACTCCCTTGACTTCTACTATATACTTATTTTCAAAAAGCAGGCTGAAATCAGGCAAGGTTTCAAAAGATCTCACATTTGTTAGGCAGTAAGAGAAAATTAAATGTATTTCTCTTGGCATCCCAGATTTTACAATTTGAAGCCAATCTTGTACAAGAGAACATATTAGAATATGATTTTTAGAGATTGCAGTCTTGGTGTGTTGCCCAGGCTGGTTTTTAACTCCCAGCTTCAAGCCTCCTCCCACCTCAGCCCCCTGAGTAGCTGGGATTACAGGTGTGCACCACTGCACACAGCTGGAATGTGTTTCGATTTATCACATTTCCACTGCTGGCCCATGGTGTTCCTTGATTATTAGATTTATCTAGAGCAAAGGAAAGCAAATGGTTGCTGCCTTTAGGAAAGCACATTGAGTTGGAAAAAAAGAATAACATACAGGATTGATGACAAAACTCAGACATGCTAAACAAGTATGTTAAAACTGGGGTTTTAAGAGACTGGACTCGGTGTTTTCCATGAGAGAAAACTTCCTGTGAGACTTAGGGTGAAGGAGAGCTTTGAGGAGGGATTTTTACTTGACGGCAATGGCACAGGAAGCTGGGATGATGGAGCACATTGCGAGTCCTCTGACTGGCATTTTGGTTTGTTTTGAGAGACAGAGTCTTGCTCTGTTGCCCAGGCTGGAGTACAGTGATCGTAGCTCACTGTAACCTTGAACTCCTGGGCTCTCATGATCCTCCTGCCTCAGCCTCCTGAGTAACCGGGACTACAGATGCACTCCATCACACCCAACTAATTTAAAATTTTTTTTGTAGAGATGGGGTCTCATTATGTTTTCAAGGCTGGTCTTGAACTCCTGGCCTCAAGCAATCCTATTGTCTCTGCCTCCCAAAATGATGGGATTATAGGTGCGAGCCACTGCGCCTGGCTGGAATTTGCATTCCTAACAAATTCCCAAGTGATGCCAATGCAGCTAGTCTGGGGCCACACTTGGAGAGATCCATGTATGCAGAGAGCTTTGCACAGTAGATTCTGAAAATGACTTTGATTGCTTTTAACAATCTATTGTTTGGTAAGACTGGTGATATAGCTTTGGGAAATAAAAATTCTTCCTTTCAGTTCTGTTTACCACAAACCCAAGTTCAGTGCATTTCATGGGGGAGTGGGAAGGACTCCCCCATGAAATTATGAAAATTTGGTGAATCGCCCAGCTGTGGGTTTCACCAAGGGCAGGTGACCTAAAGCGATCTGAGGATGAGCACTGCAGGATGGAAGAGAGAAAAGTTCACCAGGTGATCCTCTGATCATACTTTCAGATTATACAGGAGGCCGGATTGAACTCACTAAAACCCTACGGCATCCTGGTCCAGATTGCAGTCAGAGGGAAGAGAGATGCTCTTACAATATTTCTCTTGCTTCAATCACTTTTTTGGAGATTTAGGTGTATTAAGGCCAATGCTGAGTTGTGATTCCAGGTTAAAAAAATTCCTGATTGAGGCAGAAAACTGAACAAATCATGCTCTAGTCATACTTCGGTGATGAAGCATAGTTACTGGTTTTGATAAGCACTTTTAACTGAGCATGAGTCCGGGTCCCGGCACAGCAGCTGTGTCTGTGCTGAGAATGTGCCGGCAGGAGTGAGCCCAGGTACCTATAGGTTCTCTCCCCGTCATTAGCTCATTTAATCACTACCCGATCCCATGAGCTACCACTGAGAAAAACACTCCTAAGTGGAGTTAGGAGATGTGTTCAAAGGCACACGGCTAGTAAAAATCAGAACCAGAAATCAAACTGGGGACTTGTGCCTCAAGTTCGAGTTCCCACTAATGAACTGCTCCCTGAGGGACCGTTTGGGTGCGCTGCCTCTCACAGATGCCTGTCTTTAGCTGTAAAAATAAACCAAGTTTGCCCAACAGGGCTGTTATTTGCAGTTTTGCTTTTAAACATTGGATTACACACGATTGCTCTATTTTTCTCCATTTGGCAAAGTATCATTTCTTTATGTTAAAAGAAAAAAAAAACAAACAACTTCAGTGTTAGATTTACAAGAACAAATTCTTCTAGGTCTTCTATCTTTAAAAACGCATAAACATTGGCTCTGTGTCTTCTTCAGCCTTCTCAAACAGAACAGGCAGCTTGTAGGGCTTAGCACTTCTCTCGTTTAGTTCGCATTGTTGTGATTACTGATTTACATAGCCGGTTCCAAATTATTCTCACGCAGTCTGCGTCTGGTAGCTCTAGCAAGGCATTCCTGTAGACAGGAGCACAGTAGATGGAGGGACTACTGTTGCTCACAGAGCATCTTTTTACTATTAAAATATTCTTTCCCTAAAAGTGTTCTCTGGAGATACCAAAATTAACATCAGACCAGTAGATACAACGAGCATGCTTGCTAGCCTTCCAGAGAGCTGCACAATCGACTATTTGCATCACACGCTTTGTGCCGATCTGAATTATTTAAGAATATCTCAATACTGGCTTCTGGAGAGCTCTTTCTGAAACAACTGTCAAAAGGGAAAATGGATGAGAAATAAACTTTAATTCTGCAAGAAACCACAGGAGAAAGAAGAAAGGAAAAGGAAAGATACAGACACTATAAATCAAAGTACATAAAACTTTTAATGAATTAACCTTACAAAAGACAAATGGCATCAAAACATCAGACGAGTTTGGTACAAAACTGGTCCTAGACTGTGAGGACTAATCCTGGTGATCGATGACAACGTGCGGCTGGCATGAGACACACAGAGCAAAGGGACAAGAGTCACGGGTCCCAGCGGGGCCCTTTGATGGCCACTGGCAACGGGACCCGTGAGTGAGCACAGACTCTATGTGGGGTGACAGAATCAACTTATTCACAAATACTGTGTGTTTGAATATCAGACTAGCGGATGCGTTTGGCGAGCTACCATATTTTCCAGAAAAGAACATGCACCAGAAGATAATATACACCCCCTAGTTTTATTGCCTTAAGAATTTTTGTTTGTTTCACCTCTCTCCTCTTTATTAGTTCTCTGAATGCTTTTCTTTCATCACGCGATCTCCTTTTTCCTTTTGCTTAGGAGTAAGCACAGTGCAAGTGGCAGCACAATCTGGGCACACGTCAGACACCAAACGGTATGCCACTGGGTCACAGGAACTAGTCTGCAAAGGCTCCATAGGACATGTGAACAGAGCACACACATCAAAAACAGGGACAAAAGTTGCAGTCAGAAAGTACGTGGTACCTTCCCGAAAATACAGTCTCTTGCCAAAACGAAGGCCACTCTTCAGGATGCCAGGTTGCTCTGGGAAAGAGACCTTGACATTTCTGTGTTTACAAAGTACGTCTTCAGGTCTCCCTTTCCTTTCACGTTGATGATTCCGCGACAGGTGCACGTGTACCCGAGCGTCTGCAGGATGAGGCTCGTTTCCTCGGTGACCTGGAAGCCACACGAACAAATGAAAATGTGTTTAGTGCCCGAGTTAATCCGACCCGTATGACACAAGGATAAAGAGCCGCAAAAGCTTCGTGCTCTTTGATCCAGTAATTCCACTCCCGAGAAATCAGCAGACAGAACGATCCACAGGAAGAAAAGTTTTATAAGGACAATAATGTTGAATTCAGTCCTGCAATAGCAAAAAAACCAGCAACAACTTAAACTTCAAGTAGTCTCCAGGGTTAAGTAAACTATGGCGCTACTGTGACCAGTATCATGCGTGAGACAATGGACTCATGTTGAGCCATTTCTCCCAAAAAAAGAATTGATCCAGCTGTGATTTCAACATATGTATTCACATATGAGAGACTTGGAGAAAAGAAAGTAAATCAAAATATGCTGGAGTGGTGGGATTTTGTATGATGTTTACAAATTGTCATGAATGTCACATTTTGTGAAATAATAATAAACATTAATAATAGACTTTAATATAGATGGGAGAAACACCCTGAGAAGAAGCAACTTCAGCTCCTGCAAAGGGCCACATCTTTCAGGTTTGAGGCACATGAATAAAGTGACTAAAACTAAAAGAACCGCAGGAATTTGCACGAGCATTAGTATGAGCACGGTGCTCTCAGCTGAGTCTTAAAAGCCTCCTCACTACCCTGCGTGGACAGGGGATGCTAATAGGGGTCCCTCCTTGTGCCCCGCCGACGTGACATGATTCCTTATTTCCTGCCAGTGCACTATGTCGTGTCTAGGATGGCCAGATGGCAGTGAAACCGCCTGCGTGGCATGGTTTCCATCTCCGGTGGAGATGTGCTGTCCTGTTCCGAGTCTCGTGCTGTCTCAGCCCGAGCGCGTGCTGTGCTTTCCTAGGGAGACTCGGCCTGCCTGGGACCCACCTGCATGAGTGTCGGGGGAGCTGCAAAGGTGTTTTCTCCAGCAGAGAATGGGGGAGGCGCCTGGGTGCCCCATCCCCATCAGTAACCTGCTCCTCCATCCAGACTCCCCAGAAGTATCTGGGGTCTTGCACAGGGAGGGAAGGAGCTGTTTCACAGACAGCCCCGGGAACAGTTATGGAAGCTGTAAAATTGGTGTGTAGGAGGAGGGATCTCCTCCCGCTTCGTCACAGAAGGCCATCTGGCATGGCTGCCACAGGCGTACCTGAGAGACCCTGACCACCTCAGCCATGTGGGGACACAGCTGTGCCAGGCAGGTTTGACAAGGCTGGGCAGCTTGGGAACCACACAGCAGTGTTACAACACAAGTTTGGTTTTGGTGTGGCCGGGGGCTGGTGCAACGGTAGGGGCCGGGTGGGGGCCGTGTCAGCAGTGTGAGTCGGCCTCCTTGGGCCTGGAGTCTGAGAGGAGCCTTGAGGGCGGACGGCACAGGGGCGCAGAGGCAGAAGTACACCAAAACCATCAGGCACTGTGCTTAAGAGAACCCAGGACAGTGCCTGGGGATGCCCAGAAACTAGGCAAAGTCAGCCAGGCGAAGATTTCAAGGGCAGGCAGAGGGAAAGAGCTGGAAAAATTACTCCATCTTCCTGCATTGTGACCCGATGGCCAGCCCCTCACACAGGGCCCGATGTGTGGGTCCTTGGGACTCCAAGGAGCACAGCAGGAAGGAAAATGGGGTGCAGTTGCCAGATGCTCCCAGACGGAGGGTAGAAGCTCTGCATATCGGGTAAGAACTGGACGAAGAGGGAGCTAACCAAGGAACTCAGGTGACGAACATTTCCTATGATCAGTGATCTCAGGGCAGGCAGGATTAGAGAATTCCTCGGGCATTTGAATTGCCACCTTCCATACAGAGAACAAACAGATCTTTTGGCCTTTGGAGGTTAACTGTTCAGTTGAGGTGTTGACTGCTGCTTTCATCACCGGCATTTTTGAACCACCCATTGGTATTTGTAACCCCAAGCCACCAACGGGTCCGCTCCGCATGGAAGGTAAAGCCCGAGGACGGAGCTGTCCACCCTGATGAACGGCAGACCTGTTCCTGCAGGTCTAGGAGGGGCCTGGCTGGCTCGCCGAGTGCGCTTCCTATGCTGTTCTTTCGGCTTCAAGGCTGGAAAACACATGGGGATTTTAATGCTCTTTAATAAAAAGAACCTGTCCCTCAGGCCCAGGAGAAGCCTTTTAATCGTCTTGGCATCATCCTTGATTTCTTCCGGCATCTCACTACTTTTTTTCTGCACATAGATGAAAATGAGAGCCTGCCAGAGCCAGAGAGAGCTGCACCCTCAGGAGAAGAAAACCCACCCAAATGTGAACCTTCCAGCTGCTGAGCTCAGCGAGTGCACACAGGCTCGCAACACAGTCTTAGCTCCTCCCGGGATCAGAGTGCTCGGAGCCGATCCAGGCGGCTGACCTGCCCTGAGTCACGCGGAGGTTTATGATGCCCCCAATCCTCTTAGAGACACACATGGGCTCAAACTCATTTTAAACACTGACCTGCAGGGGATTTATGATCTCGAGGAGGGAGAACTCTCCATGATCAGCCTCTCTTAAATAGCTTTTGATACTTACCCCAAGTGCTTAAAAACTGCCTGGGGAGTCGTAAGAAATGTTAAAACCTGTCATCCATCTTCTGAATATTCTGGGTGGGAACGTGGGTGGCCCGAAGGTAGTCGAGTGTGTTCTTGGTAGGGGCATGCCTCCCTCCCTGGCCAAAGAGAGGACTCTGGGTTGTCCAAGATGGCTGGAGCATCCTTGGGTATTGGGAGTGGCCAGTGATGTTCATGCAAAAAAATCCTACAAGCATTGGTGCAGTTGGGACACAGTTAGACTAAGTCGCCAAGATGCTCCACTGTTCCTCTCCTGGGTGGGCAACTGGGAAGTCTCCACAGACAACGACCACAGCACCAGGCTCTGGTCAGAGCAGCCCCAGCTCACAGCCCGCCAGTTAGAGAGGTGGCCAGAGCAGCTGTTGAGGGCTCTCTCCGAGTTGGATCTCGTGAGTATAGTCAGCTGCCTTTTTGCCCTTGGCAGTGGCCAATTTGGTTGGAATATTTCCCCTCCCCGTCCCATTACTTTTCTTTTTTATCTCTGCCTTCTCTTTTTTGGACTTTTGCTTACTTTGCAGCAAGTGTTACCTGGTTAATATTCTGAGTAGAAGGCAAACACTTAGAAGTGATATTTGTTCCATTCCATACAATATCAAAGATATCCTTTAGAACAGCAGTCCCCAACCCCTGGCCATGGACCAGTACTGGTCCGTGGCCCGTTAGGAACCGGGCTGCACAGCAGGAGGTGAGTGGCAGGCCAGCCAGAGGAGCTTCATCTGTATTTACAGCTGCTCCCCATCCCTCGCATCACTGCAAAAGCTCCGCCTCCTGTCAGAGCAGCAGCGACATTAGATTCTCATAGAAATGTGAACCCTACTGTAAATTGCGCATGCGAGGGATCTAGGTTGAGCGCTCCTTATGAGAATCTAATGCCTGATGGTCTGAGGTGGAGCTGAGGCGGTGATGCTAGTGCTGGGGAGCAGCTGCAAATACAGATGATCACTAGCAGAGAAGTCTGACTGCACAACAAATGTAATGCGCTTGGATCAACCCAAAACCATGCCCCCACCCCATCTGTGGAAAAATTGTCTTCCATGAAACCAGGCCCTGGTGCCAAAAAGACTGGGGACAGTTGCTTTAGAAAGCCCACAGAAATAAGATCATCTCGGGATGAATGAGGCAGAGTAAACATGAAAGGCAAGTGAGCAAGTAGAGGCTTAAATTAATGAAAGACCCATTCTTTTTTTTTTACATGCCCTATTCTTCCCCTAATGCTATTTTTCAACTTAGCATTTATCATTATCGACTGCGAAAATATGTAAAATACATCTTCCTTCTTTCCTAGCTCTACTCACTAGACTATAAGCTACACGAAGGCAGGGACTTGTTTTGTTTACTGCTGTATCCTCAGCTTCTAGAATAATGTTTGTCATACTGTACAGGGCAAATCTTTGTGAAATAAATAGTAGCTGTTATTAATATGACCACTTGGGGATGCCATGGACTTAAATCCATTAATTTCAGATTCTCCAAGCATTTAGTGCAATCCAAATCCACAAGGTTTACCACTGTCCTACAAGGGAGAAGGTGAACTCTATGTGTATAAATTGAAACAAGTTTTTTCAAATGCTCTAATACCTTCACTTCAGCAGAAGGGATGGGCTCTGTTATCTTCTATGCCATTAACACATTTCATTGATTCTAGGTGCATGCTTGTATTTCCATTTTAACATCTCTGAAATCAGATTGCATCTCATTATAGTATCTCATCAATATGAAATAAATTCCATAATTTGTTTTGCAGTATATATTGTTTTTATTTTAGAGTGATATCAAAAATAATGTTGCTTGGGTCCTTTTGTAGTTCATAAGAACGATTGTGTTTTCGTGCTCGTGTGTGAGATGTGACTCCCCTAAACCTTGCTACCACATCAGCACATTACGTGTCTGATGTGAAACAAACAAACAAAAATAACATATCTTACAATCGAAGGCATCTTAGGGTCAGTGAAAAACATTTTTTTTTTTTGGTAAACTGATTGCAGCCAACTAAATCTTTATTATAGCTCATTGATGGGATGCCAGCTGCAATTTGGAAAACAGTAGTTTAAGGCATGGATTGGCAGATTGGCCCTCCCTCTGGTTTTGTACAGCTAGCAGCTAAGAGTGGCTTCTTTTTTTTTTTTTATATTTTTAAGGGTTTTTCTTTTTTTTTTCATTAAGTTTTTTTTTAACTTTTACATTTTTTAATTTGGGAAACCCACAGGAATATTTTGTGACATGTGAAAATTATAGAACATTCAAAATTTCAGCGTTCACAATAAAGTTTTGTTGGAACACAGCCATGATATCTGCTACTGCCCATGTCTGCTTTTGTACTACTAAGACAGAGCTGTGGCCAGGCGCAAGGGTTCATGCCTACAATTCTAGCACTCTGGGAGGCTGAGGCAGGAAGATTGCTTGAGACCAGGAGTTCAAGACCAGCTGAGCAACATATTGATATCCTATT
This sequence comes from Avahi laniger, assembly GCA_963575035.1. Classification (NCBI taxonomy): domain Eukaryota; kingdom Metazoa; phylum Chordata; class Mammalia; order Primates; family Indriidae; genus Avahi; species Avahi laniger. The sequence continues at coordinate 44,617 of CAUYSK010024256.1, forward strand.
TCTATAAAACAGAAAAATTAGCCTGGCATAGTGGTACATGGCTGTAGGCCCAGCTACTCGGGAGGCTGAGGCAGGAGGATCACCTGAGCCTGGGATTTTGAGGTTGCAGTGAGCTATTGAACTCTAGCTGGGGCAACAGAGCAACATCCTGCTTCAAAAAAAAAAAAAAATAAGAATCAAGTACAGTAGTTGTCACTTAATCTCAGGGGATATGTTCTAATACCCTCAGTGGATACCTGAAACTGCACATAGTACAGAACTCTACACATACTATGTCTTTTCCCATATATACATACCATTGACAAAGTTTAATTTATAAACTAAGCACAGTAAGAGATTAACAAAAACAAATACAAAATAAAACAATTATAAAATATATTGTAATAAAATTATGTGAATGTAGTCTCTCTCAAACTATCTTAATGTACTGTAGATCTTAGCAACCTCAGCGTATGATTTTTTTTCTTTCATTAAGTTGAAAACTTTCACCTCTTCACTTAAAGGAAACACTTTACGGCCTATCTGTGGCAGATCCAAATTGCCAGCATCACTACTCTTGTGCTTAGGAGCCATTATTAAATAATGTAAGGGTTATTTGAACACAAGCACTGTCAAAAGACCCATTCTTGATGACATTGGAGGCGACGGTCTTTTACAGAAGTTAAGAAAGGACCGTATACCTTATCATGATTTTAGGAGCAAGGCCGTTGAGGGCCTTGGCTGAGCTGAGGCAAACAGTACAGGGACTCATCGAAGTCCCCGAAGAGGACAACCATGACATAGTCTAACATGTGTCCAGTGATTTTCATACGAATTTGCCATTTCACAGGAGTCCGTCCTCCACAGTGCAACATAACCACAAATAGAATGTTCAGCATAGACAACACACACGTGTACAAGCACACACGTGTACAAGCACACACGCATACATGTTTCTCATTTGAGGAACGCAGCCCTTCTTTCTCGGCGCCTAGCACTGTGCCCCGGCAGGTGTGTGCCTTCTGGCTGCCGGCGGCCAGCTCCCTGAGTGTCCAGTGGACGGCAGGCTGATTTTCACTAGTTCCTGGTTAATGAAATTAGAATTCCGAAGAAGGCAAGTAAGGACCAGAACTCCTGGGTATCTCCAGACTCTTGCCTGGAACACCTTCCATGATACTAGATGGATTTGTACCTCTGAGGGGGACAGACAGTATCATGTGTCACTATGACAGCCAGCTTCAGGATGACTTCTTTAGCATAAAATGATAGCATTTAATCAAATCCCACAATGAACCAAAACATAACAATTGGATTTGGGTGTAGGGTGGAGGATGAGAATAAAAAAGATAATCTCTATCACAGTTTAAGCAAAATTTCCAAATCATGGTATAAAATGGCTTTTGCTGAAAATATATTAGTTGATGTTATATCCAAACCTTGGGAACATGTTTACCTTATAAACATGTATAAAATAATGTAGGTTAAAAATATAATGACATGCACCTCTTGATTTGTTTTTATATTTTTCTTAGGTAGGTTCTCTTTCCTTCGCTCAAATATTGGAACGAACCACAGGTTCCAGTTTCCAGCCCTGCAACCTCCTTCCTTTTCTTCATTTTCTCCCATTAATATCACAGACGTTCTCCTGGTCTGCGAGCACATTCTCCAAACACGCCCTATTCCAGTCTCCTTCCTCCACCTGGGGACCCTCAACCACCTTTCCTTCCACCCGCTCCATCTCACAGTGTTCCTCTTGTGGCACTGCCGTGCTCACGACCGCTGGGGTACGCACCCTCGAACTCGCTTCTCCTTGTGCTCTACCGGCTCACTTCACGTATCCCGAAACCGTGGGCCTCACACGCTGTCTCCGGGTCCACGTCTTTAATTCCTACTCTCACAGGCTGTCAGCCAGAAGTCCAGGCCTCCGAAGCCTTCCCCAGACACAGGCTGGCTGACGTCCTCTTGAGATGGCATTGTCACATTGGCAGTGACTCCGCTGTGACTACTGATGGATGAGCATTGTCCCCAGTGGAACATGCACCATACAAGGCTGACTTGCTCACTGCTTTAGTCTCAGAGCCTAAGGCAGCACATGGGAGGAGCATGGCACATGGTTGTTGAATGAATTAAAGAACAGACTTGACCAGACAGATCTGCCATCTCAGCAGCCTCCCTTCTCCCTCGCTCCCCTTCTCCGTGGATTCTGTCATCCTTCCATCCCGGATTGGCCCTGCTCTATTGCAGCACTTGGGATAGTTTCAGCAGAGTTCTAATCACGGATTATTTTCCTATTATCTTTTCAGTGATTTTTAGTACTTTTTTTCCTAAAATATTAGTGCTATTGTAATTTTAGTTACTTTAAGCACGTTATTGATTTAATGAGCAATAGGAATCTTAATATAAAATTTTACTCTTCTCCAATCATTGCTTTTAATTTGTCAGAGCTTTGCTTTCCTCTGCTCAGGGGATTCCAGAGCTGCCACTTTTATTAACCTTCTGTTTCATCTCTTCCCTCCTCCTCCCAATTCAGCTCCCTGGGAGAGGAAGGTGGGGTTATGTCTGGCTTTGGTTTCACGACTCCTCTGGCTTGCAAAGCCCTTTTGAAGGTGCTGGGCTGGGAGAAGGAACAGGAGAGGAGGCTCCACTCCCGCACTTAACGCTCAAGGCTGTCGTGCGGCCACGCTGGTCATTGCTGGTTCATTTATTTTCACAAATGCGATAACCTTTATAATATTAGAATTCTGTTGTTGTTTTCATTAACAGCCAATTAAAAAAAAAGCTAACCTTTCCCCAATAAGAAGATTTAAGTAAATGTCAAGGTTTATGTTCTTTCCTTTGTCTTAATGTATTATCACTGGCATTATATTAATTAACACTTATTTACGGTTTCCAAGAGAACAGACACGGCCAGGGACCACAGTCAGACCGCAGTACCTGTATTTTGTCCAGGACTCCGGTGCTGTCCATCCGACTGGCCACGTTGACGGTGTTGCCCCAGATGTCATACTGCGGCTTCTGAGCGCCAATCACACCAGCTATTACAGGCCCGTGGTTAATCCCTGCGACACATCGGAGTCGGGTTAACAGGATTCCAATCACAGCGACTGGCTTATGCGGAAAGTTTGATAACACCATCCTTGAATCATTATTAAACAAACCTTAGCCCAACTCATGAAGTTCTAAAACAAAGAAAAATTAGTCCTCTAACTTTGTCATCTCAAAAATGTAAAAACCTTTGTCCTTTTTTCCCTTCTAGACCTTGATTCATGTTTATATATCCGTTTACCATTATTCTATAATAACATAAAATTGGTATGATTTAAAAAACTAAACATGATACAATTGTTTTTCTATGTCGCTATGTAATTTTAGGCGAGAGATGATTATTATACTATTTTCCAATAGTTTTAGAGTAAATGTTAATTTTGAAATAAGCAGATTTTTACTTTAAATGACTACACTTAGAGGCTGCCCTTCACTGGCCACTCTGCGGCCGCAGACTTCGGGTTCACTCCTACGTTTTGCTGAAACAACAGCCACCGCCGCAGCAGCTCTAGCGCGGCGCTTTCCGCGTCCACGCACGTTCTAAGTGCCTCGCAGATGCGCGCCCTTCTCTGACTCTCACAACAGCCCTGCGGGGTGGGCGGCGCTACCTCACCTCCGTGTTCAGGGAGCCAGCAGACAAGGAGCAGACGACAGAGGCAGGACACAAAGGCAGGCGGCTGGGTCCACGGCCCCTGCACCCAACAGCTGGACCCCCTGTCTCCACTGCAAGCTGTGCACATGGCTGTTTCCCACTTCAGGGCTGTTGCCTTCGACAACATCCCATGGGCCCTTCACTGAATTCAAGGGGACTATGTTCATGCCCGTGGTAGTGATTCTCATTGCCAAACCACTTTCCAAAGGACTCCCCCAAATTAGTGCTGCTGCTGCTGCTGGTGAGGGATTAACCCACGTCATAGCATTAAAAAGGAATCCTGATGTGTGTAAGAAAGAGGTTTTGATGGAATACAAACTTGGGCATATTTTTCACATGGGATACAAATACACAGGGGGAGAAGATGAGACGTAGAACTGAGCGGACTGAGGGGTCCCTAAGAGCCCAGCTTCGGAGGGGATGCTGGGGCAGTGAGGGAGGGCAGACTGGGCTCACCCTTGGCGAGGGGAGGGGACGCACAGTGAGTCTCCAGGCAAGCTCTGGAAGGCCTGTCAGTTTGGCTGCTGGGGCTCTTGCCCCCTAAAGCGGGGCTTTACCGCTCTGCATTCATCAGAGTGAGGAACATCGGCCCCCTGGGGCGTCAGCCTCCTCACAGCTGTATTCTCCTAGGAGACTTAACCAGAAGGTTACTGCGGTGATTCCTGAAGCCACTTCTCTTCAGTCCAGCTGAACCAGTTCTTGCCGGGACATGCCTGAGTCCTTGGATTCCTGGGGTGCCTGGGCATTATGTGTTTCTTCCCAAGGTGTTTGGGCACCGGGGCCATGGCTAATAAGGAAGGTGACAGTGACTGCGCTGACCTCTCCGCTTGGTAATCGCAATGATAAAAACCATGGTTACTCGGTGTTTGCACCTGGGGTCAGGGTGTGCTTTGACACTGTGTGGAATGTGGAGACAGCATCTGCCATCAGGAGCCGAAGCTTTGAAAGTCAGATCAACTTCTGTCATCGAGGTGAAGCCTGGGCTCTTCCCCCACCCAGCTGAACAGGTGGGAGGATCCCATGTCCCCAGAACTCCGTTCAAACATACAGCCCCACAGGTGTGCTGCGAGTGGCATGAAGGAGGCCACAGCAACAGAAATAGGGATACTGAGATTGACCAACTGTTCCCACTGCATCTCCAGGACCCACCTTCCTGCAATTAGTCAAACTGTGTTGGTGAATGAGGGTGTGTCTGCGAGATTTAACTTCTGACCGCTGGACAGCTCAGGGTGCTGCAGCTTATCATAGATCTTAGGCAAAGCTTCCCCTTTGCAGCAGAAAGTTAGGCCAGGAAACTCAGTCCAAACACTGTTCCATAAAATCTTTGCAGGTATGAAAGAGATGAGAAATAAATTCTCCTGTGCCTTTGTGGGGTACTCAGTAAAACACACTTCCGCTTTGCACATTGCAAATAACTTACTCCAGCTCTGCGCCACAGGTCAGAGTTCCCGGGAGTCAGCGGCTGGATGCTGGCCGGTGATCACAGACCAGCCTTCATCAGCTTTTCTCCCAGCTGCTGCTGACTCCTGCGTGGTCAGCAGCTCCAAGGCGGGGGCAGGGTGGGGGGAGGCTGAACTGATAATTGCTGGCAACCGGGGCCATCTCTACTTAGTGCAGGAGTGGCCTCGATCTGTGGTTCTGATTAACCAACTGAATCTACAGCCTGATATGCAGAAAAGTGATGCTAGGAGTGAATTTGGCTCCTTATTTGCACCATCGCTTTTTTTTCCACAATGTCACTCGAGTTCCTATCCCTGAACTGCCGCTCAATGGCGCCGTGCACCAAGCTCCAGCAGGGACGCCGCCTCCTAGGAGAGGCTGAGGCGTTGAGGAAAGGAAGACTCAAAGGCCAAGGGAAACACTGAGTTTAGGTTTCCTTACAAGTCTATTAATAAAAGGGCTGGTATGTGGGGTTGAGTGTATAGACATTATTATTAATGGTTATCTAATAATCTGCGTAAAGTAGGCACTCAGGCTCAAACACCTGTTGAAGGAGGGCCATTCAACCACTCACATTAATTTCAACAATATCATTAAAGTCTAGACCAAGAAAATGAAGCTTTGGGTGTAGCACTGTGACTGGTGATAACTGTCCTGTGCTCAGGCTGCAGTGCAGGGCGGTGTATTAATATTTTTGTCCATATATGTTTGACCATAGAGCAGGACAGTCTCCCAGGTAATACATTTTTTTTTAAAAAAAGAGGCATATTATGAAAGTTTGAGGAGCCAATTTTCCAAGCTATCAAAACAACACAGAGGCTCTAGAACCAAAGGTATCCCCCACATTTGATGTGGCCAGCAGGTTGCTGGGGTTATGTCCTGCCCATCTGACCCAACTTGGTATAAGGCAGAGCCCCTGATAAAGGTTCATCGTACGCAGAGGTGAGAAAGTGTAAAGAAAAATTTTCTTAGATGCTGACAACTAATAGCACATGCAGAGAAGAGATCCTTTTTTGTTAAAGAGATGCAAAATATTTCTAGGTTTAAATTTAAAATCGGACACACCCACTGTAAAGAAAGAAAGCTTTGAATACTGGATTTTTTTTAAGTTGAAATCCCTATGCAAGAGAAAGTTAATAACCATTCAGATAGAACTTGTCACAAAAACTACTCTTATATGGACCAACTTTCAGAAGTAAAATGTGTTGCCAAGAAAATCATAAAGTGGTCAAAGAAGCTCTTACAAATCATGAATGGTTACAAGTAACCACGCATGCATTACAAAGTAGCTATGAGCTGACTTGATGTCTTAAAACACGTATTTTTTTAAAACATAAGAATTTGCAAAAAGCAAGTAATGAAACATGCAAAAAAAAATCAACTTAAAGTTTAAGAACTTAGCAATCAGAAAGTCTTTTTTTATCCCAACAAAGTAAAGGTTACTTTTTATAAAACCTTTAAAGAAAGTAGGATTTTTCTGTAGGATTTGGACACAATCTGAAAAGCTTTAGCTATTTCAGAACTTGGACACACATTTGGTGTTCTTGCAGGCTGTGGGCCCAGGAAGGTGAGACTGTATTTTAACAATTCTAAGACTCTTTTTTAAAAAAAAAAAAATATTTTTACATCTTTGAGATCTAGAATTCTCTTACAGTGAGTGGCAGGCCCCACTTCACTGCTAAAACAGCCCGTCGTAAGAAGGTAATAGAGCCACTTTCAGCCAAGGGCTTAGAGTAAGTCCAACAGCAACTCGGGACGGCTTCAGGATGCTCATGCCGTGTCCTGCAGACAGGACCTTGGCTGGAGGGACACGGCCCTGAAGACTGAAATTGATCCCATGCTCCACTTGCTAAACTGAGTGCCTATAGCCTAGGTCCACCTAGAAGGTGTGGTTTTTTTCTAATTTGTGCAAAAATGCCTTATGGGCTTGACACTTTCCTGAACCCTTTCCTCTGTAATCCAGCCTTGCTGCCCCAAGGATGCATTTGTAATTGTTCCACTCCGCTATCCCAAGGACCATCTACGTCTCCCGTGATTTCATTCTCTATTCCACACCTTCGCCGCAGCTGAGACCCAGATCTCTTTGCACAACATACCCACTCGCAGTTTGAAATCGTTGAAGGAGTGCTTGTTGATGGCGTCCAGTTTGGCTACCAGGGCAAAAGCGAATTCCACCATGGTGCCGATGTGCATGTACTGCCGCTCGGGCTCCTGAAGAAAAGACAACCACATGCAGGTGGGATTAGAGCTTAGCAAAGTGGAAAGTATTCCCCTCAGCCCCAAACCTGAGCTCCAGTCGGAAAGGCATGCTGACAAATTATAAAGCTGCAAGGCACCGCAGGCATTTTGTGAGTTAAATCTCTTCTCAAGGAAGCACGCTGTCTGCACTGCTGGGGCCAAGGGCAGCGTGAAACACTAGCGGACATTGGCTTGAGTCTCTCAGGCACCTTCAGGCCAAGAATGCCACGCAGGCTGAGATGCGCCGGCTGACCGAGGAGAGCCATGTTAGTCCAGAAGTCGGCAGTGGAAGCAGGTGGGAGCCTGCTTTGAGGTGGGGCTCTCGCCTCTTTCTCCCTCTGCCCCTCCACACTCTGTCTGCTGGGCTGGGCTCTGGAGGCTGACCCGGCCTGTCCCTGCCCTCCCTGCCCGCTGGGACTGCCCGGTGGGAAGTCCTGCCATTCCTCCTCATCTCTGCTCAAGGCTTCCCCCAGGGGCCGCCACTCTCCCCCGCTGCAGCTCTCCCTGCTTCTGGAAACATCCCCTCTTTCCGCCCTTTTATGCCTTGAGGCAGAAGGTGTTAAGGGCTGAACTGTGTACCTCAAAGTTCACAGGCCGAAATAAAAAAAAAGCTGATATGTTGGAGTCCGGACCCCGTACTTCCGAATGTGACTAGATTTAGAGAGAGGGTCTTTGAAGGGGCGATCAGGTAAAGTGAGCTCGCATGGGTGGGCCCTACATGACTCCAACATGACTGGAGTCCTTATACGGAGAGGCGACCAGGACACACACACACAGGGGGAGGCCACTTGAAGATAGGGAGAAAGTGTCGTCTGCAAGCCCAGGAGCGACGTCTCAGAAGGAACCACACTGCCCGCGCCTCGGTCTCAGGCTTCCAGCCTCCAGGACTGTCAGACAACGATTTCTGCTGTTTAAGCCCCCAGTCTATGGCAGCCCTGGCAAACGGATGGGGGTGACAGTTTCCTGCGTTTACTCATCCCCAGTGATCTGTCATCCCATGAGGACGAGAGAATCACGGTGCTGGAGAAGAGAAGTCCTGGAGGCTTCCAACAGGGACAAGTGGGAATTTCTATGTTGCTTTCCTATTCATTTCTATTTATTATTCCTGTTACCAGTTTATATTTAGCATTAATTTGTAGTATTATATGTATATTTACTTTTGAAATTCATCTTTTTAAGTGTTTCTGTTTTTGGTTATGTTTTAAAAATAGCTTCTCTATTAGTATATACACAGAATTCGTTCAACTAATTTACATGCTCTGAAGGCTCCTGCTGCCCTGATAATTGATGGTTAGGTGAATGAAAGTAGTTTGGGGGCAGTTTCTGTCCCGGTTCCTCCCAGGCTCAGCTGAAACGCAGTCCCAGGCCTGCTGTGCATCGGTGGCCTGCAGTAGGGACATCTATGTCAGCGCTGAAATCAATGCTGTCTTTCTTTGGAAGTCTGCCGCCCCCGCTGGTTCATGGGCTCTATTAATCTCTGTCTCCACAGCAGAATTAAGTCCCTGGCATAGCAGAAGCACTTAATAAAGACTGCTGGGACAAGTGTTACACTCCATTGGGTCCCAGAGGGAGCTAAATCAGAAATCGAGAAAGGTCTCAGGGACAGAGAGGAGGCACCTGGTGACCTTGGGGAAGCATTGTCCATGCAAAGTGATGATAAAAACTAGCTCTCAGGGGCTCTGTTGGGATGGGTGAGAAGGCAGGTGGAGACAGTGGACATAAACCACCTATTCAAGATGACAATGAGGCAGAGAAAACCAAGGCAACAGCTAAAGGGAAAAGGGAAAGGAAAAAAGGATTATTCAATTAATCTACACAGTGTTTTAAGAAGCAGAATGGAGAGGTAGTGCACTAAAGCAGGGCTTCTCAACCTTGGCATCACCGACACTTGAACTGGATAATTCTTTGTCCCGGGGGGTGTCCTGTCCACCGTAGGGGGTGTAGCACCATCCCTGGCCTCTACCTACAAGATGTCAGTGGCATCACCTACCTCAAACTGTGACAACCAAAACAGTCTCCAGGCACTGACAACTGAGGGCAAAATTGCTCTCAGCTGAGAATCAATCCACCAAAGAATATATACACAAAGGGAGAAGACACATTTCTGGTTAAGAGAGGAAGATGTTTTTCCTTTCCTTAGATGAATCATGTCATTCTTGGAAAAGATGAATGAAACAGTACTATCGCCATAAATCTTCAATTTAAAATTGTGGGAGAAAAATGGAGCAATTAAACCATTGGAACTAAGACGCAAACTGTCAGCTAACTCTGGTGGAAATGCAAAGTGTCATTTCTTAAGAACAGTTAGGCTTTTCTATCGTAGCTCGCTAATATTTTCTTGTCTCATGACTTATGAGGAAAACATGATTTGGAGGTTTGTACCATCAGTTGGAAAACATCTTGCTCCTTAACGGGAAGCACAGGCTGTTAAATTAACAAGCAGACTCTTGTGTAGTAAAAATTACAATTATCTTAGTCAGGAGGGCGCATTTGTCATGGGAGACATGGTTTGCTTTTTACCAAACCAAGGTGCAGCAAACAAGCTCTGCTCCAGGATAAATCATTGCATGATCTGTTTTCAGGCAGTAGGTTTAAACTGGAGGTTTTAAGTGGCCTCAGTAATAAAAGAAGAGATTGAGTTCTGGGAATGGGGTTTAAATCCAATGTCAATAACTCATTTGGGCTGAGTAAACCCTAGAAAAAATTATGTTCAGGCTCTAAAGAACTCAATTCATTTCAAAAAGTCTTTATCACTGAGCTCTTCATAAATATTTGATGGCAGTATGAAGCAGTTGTTTCTCCCACGATCCAAATAATTTCTGTTAGATATCCCGCAATATTTAACTGACTTTCAGCTACACAGTGAGGCTACTTATTCAGTTTTCTGGAACGAATTTTACAAGCTGGTTGTTTTGGAAGTTTCACCAGCAAGGAACATTGCTTAAAGTAGATGCATATTTATTGAGATTATTTTATAACCTAAGTGACTGGTAACAACTGAAGTTTTAGGCTAAAATTAACATGACCGTCCTCTCCTGTTCTCTCCCCTCTCTTCTTCCGTTCATAAATATTCACTGCATACCTGCTATGTGCTTGGCACTGTGTTCTGTGCTGGAAAACTTCTGGTGTTCAAACTCCTTTTGTCTGATTTTGAAGGGAACTGGGGATTGTTTTCTAAGGAGCACTTTGTTCTCCTGCCTGGGGCTCCTAGGAGATCTGATCAGATTTCTCAGTTTTCTGAAGGGGACATCAACCCTCTTCCAAGCAAGCAGGACAACTGATGCTGTGACAACCAGCCTACCTGGGAGGATGCTCAGTGAGTACTGTCTGAGTCAGGCAAAATTGGCTCCAGCTTCGCAATCATTAGCCGTGTGGCCTTGGCAGAGCCATTTACCTTCTCTGGTCTTGTTTTCTCATCTATGAAACGGGACAAGTAACTACCTCGTCGTGTTGCAGTTAAGATTAAATGAATGGATATTGGTAATGCATTCAACCTGCAGCCCTGGGGGTTAAGATTTACTTGGTTTCCTCCATACAGTGCAGAGGAGCGTATTGCTCTGCTTGACACGAAAAGCCACTAGGAGGATGATGTCAGCGAGAAAGCACACTGTGGCTCAGTTAGGTATTTCTCCCTTTCCACACAGAGTGTCCTGCACTGGTGTGTGGCTTTAACAATGACCTCAGTGTCTGACATCCTAAGTGTTTTCGAGATTCTAAGTAGGTATAGTGAAGAGGGATGGTTCATTTTCTTTCAGTTTTTCGTTTTTTGTAAACAGCATCAAAGTAGGAGGCAATTCCTCTCTACCTCTGACACATAATAACTTTTGTGTTTGTACAAAAACACGCAGCCTGGAGATACTGCTTTTCATTTCAGCAGAGACTTAAACGATCCCTATTCTTACCAGTCAAAGAAAGTAGGGTTACTGGTTTCAATGAACCACTTAGCTGCTAGGAAACTGGCAGCAGAAACTCCCAGAAGGACTCCGTGCTGGCTCTCTGGCCCCCTCGGTGGGTCCCTCCAGTGTTCCCAGCCTGTGCGCTCCCCTCACTTCAGAGGCGCTGTGCGCACTGCCGTTCATTCCCAGACTGAAGCTCCAAGGGCGTGAGCAGCAGATACCTGGAACTTGGCGCTTGGTAAAGAAAACGTCTGCTGGATGACCTAACAGCTAAGCACATAAGATCCCTGAGGCCGAGCTGGGCAGCTCCTGGGTGCAGCAGAGAGGGAGCATCCACAGGAGCCAGGGCCTGCGGAGAGGAAATGACTCCTGCTCACTGCTTTGCTGGCCAGCTTGGTTTTGCTAACACGGTGGGTGAGTGTGAGCGAGGGTAGGAATCTCAGGGGCGGCTCCCGTACAGCAGAGAAGTGCTAACGCTAGTCCCAGCGGTGTCTCAAAGGGGCCAACTCAGCAAAGCCAGATGGTGCTCGTGAACCAGTCCCTGCCTCAACCCGCAAACCTGCTGAGGAATGTGCTTAGATATGTAAACAAGTAAAATGATACATTTATTTTAAATAACATTTAAATAAAATAATTAAGCAGACAGCAATAGCACAAATGTTTTAAAAAACTGAACAAGCACCAGTGCTTGATACAGAATAAACCACCCCTGCTCCTCATGCTCCTCTGCCCTTCCTTCCTCCCTATTTGTTCTGCAAGCACAAGTTATTTCCTTCCATCGTGTGGCTGCTCAGATATCGAGCAGGCGAGCCTCTGGAGTGCAGCAGAGAGAATGAGGCAACAGGGAGCAGTGTGGACTGCGGCAAACCGGGGCGAGCGGCTGGTCACAAGCTCCAGCTGGGGTTGTCATCAACAGGAATGAAGACCAGGGAGCTGACCCATCAATTTTTAGCAGAAGCTAGAAATAATCATTTTTTAGTGAAATATTCTTTTAAAAAAACACTCCACAAGTCAAGAACATACCTCTAACCACCAGTTTGCTGTAAAAGTCATAGAAATGAACAAGCTGGGGCTGCAAGGATGGGCTCAGAAAAGTGAGGTCCTCAGGGCAAAGTGACGGGCCCCAGAGGTGGGCAAGCTCCCCTTTCCTGCTACTTACTGCTCAATCCACCCCGGACTGGCCGTTCCTCTGGGTGTGTGTTCACAGAAAGATGGGGGCAGCGTTGGAATGCAAGCCCACTCTCAATTTAATACTCTATTTCTTGACAAATGCCTGCTTCTTTCAAAATCAACAATCAGTATCAGCTCTGAAATGCAGCGCAGCCATTTAGTAATGATGTTGACTTTAAGCTTAAAATGAGAATGCATTGTTTCATTAAAACAATACAAATGAAGCAGAACAGAGCTGGGCACCAAAGCCCTGCCCTGGCGGGGTGTGGGTTTGCTCCTGTGTGTTTATTTCCCCGTGGATAAGTATGTTCCTACTGCAGATGGAAGACGCAGAGGTAATTACAAATCAAAGCTAAATTTCAAAAGGCTACTACCCAGGTATTCTGCCTCTTTGAGATTTAAGAAAAACACATTAATCCTTTGGGTACCCTATATATTTTTTAAACTGAATATCTTTTGTTGCCACACTAAAGATTTGGTTAAATAATAAATAGAAATTATTTTGTTCATAACTAGAGAAACAAACCCTTAAGCTCATTATTTCAGGTAGGTTTCAAAAGGCAAAAGTGACATTCATTTCATATAAAAATATCAGCATATATATTTATAAAGCACGTTATTTTCCCCCAACCAAATGTAATGAACTTTCCTTTCAGAATACCTTCATTACACTGCAAAGTATTTCTAGGATGATCTTGCCAAGAATCTAATTAAATGCTCTAATCACACGTAGCACATACAGTATTGAGCAGAAATTCCCTCCATGGATAAGACAGCATATCACATTCCATTTATGTCCCAAACTGTTATCTCTGTGCTTTTGGAGGGGTCAATGTCACCAACATGCAAAACAGGGTACAAACCACAACTGTATTATTATTACTATTAGCATTTTTATTGCCTACTATGCCCATGGAGTCTATTAAGTATTTCGCATGTTAAATGCAGTCTTCCCGACAGCCTCACGCAGTGGGCACGGTCGCCATTTTATGCGCAAGGAAACTGAGGGCAGAAAACACAGCTGTGATAGACGGTTATGAGCAGCCTCATTTGAAAGTTGTGCTTTTTCAATTCTACCCTGAAAATGGTGACATATTAACAGCGGTGACTGGGTAGGAAGTCAGTAAGCAGGTCACAGACAGCTGCAGCTGCTCAGGGTAGCGAGAATGGAATGGACGCAAACCTGGGGGCACAGGTGTGAACAGGGCAGGATGGGGGCTGGCGAAGGGGCAAGGGAGGAGGAGGAGGAGAGACATCATCTGAGGCCGCCGTGGGGAGCTCTGAACAGACACGCGCAGAGTACCCGGGTCCGCAGCCCTGCTCCGTGGCTGCTGCTTCTCCCGGGGACCATCTGTCAAACCCCCACCGGCAGGGGCTTTCACCGCCTGCCTCCTAGGCTCGTTTAAGGCTCAGGAGGCATTTAGGAAGTGTTCGAAATGTCGGGGAAAAAAAGGGTTTGCGTTGGGAGCGACAGGTTTGTAAATCAGAGTGAAGGAAGCTGGGCACTGCTGGGGACGTGGGGTGTGCACACAGTCACTGCGTGGACAAACCCGTGTAATCACTACGTGATGGGCCCCTGCTCGGGACTTCGGGGCGGGGGGGACAAGGCATAAGATAAGGACTCTATAATCTGGATAGTGGCTAAGAAACACACACATTTCCAAGAAAGTTGAAAATGAGAGGCGGCAAGTAGTGAGGAAAGGAAATAAGATCTGGACCCAGGAGGCCCGATGAGGCAAAGCTCCTCAGGTTGGGGTGCAGAGGAGCCTTCTATGAAGGTCGGAGCCCTGGCCCTGCTGATGGGGGAGATTCGGAAAGGCTCCTCAACAGGGCAGGGCATCTTCAGTGTGCAGCAGAATCCCCTGGGGCAACCAGAGGAAACTGGGATTTCTAGCCCCACCCTCAGAGACTTGGCAGGCTTGGGGGTGCCCTGGGAACCACGTGTGACAACTATCACAGGTGGCGCTGCTGCGGGGGGGGGGTGTGTCCCACTTGGAGAGGGTGTGGGTAGAACTTCGGTTGGTCTGCACAGAAGTACATGCGTGTTTGAGGGCTGGGGCAGAGCTGGCCGGGAGAGGTAGGGGAGGGGTCAGGGCACGGGGCTGGGGACAGAAGGTGGGCACTCTGTTTTTGGAGTGGGGAGGATGAGAAATAAATGACAATAGGGGTAGAAAGCAGGGTGTGCACAGGAGGCTGGAAGTGATATCTAAGCTTGGCCCAGTGGTCAGAACAGTGGAAAATGGCCTTGGTGGGGACCCAGTGTGCAGAGGGGATGGGCGAAGTCTTAGGTGAGATCCCTGGTGGAGAGGAGGGGTTGGGGAAAGAACATCACAGTGGCCCACAGAGAGGGACACGGGCTGGAGTCAGACAAGGGAAGGGCTCTTATGCTGAGGAAGGATTTCTGGGCAAAGACCACAGCCAGCCACAGACAGGACATGGAGAACAAAAGCTTGGACAATGCAAAAAGCACTTGGAATTCGAATCTGGCAGTGTTTTTTGATCATTGAGGATGGAACTCCTGGCAATGGCACTGGCGAGGCAGGATTGAGGAGTGTTAGGGAAAAAGTAGAAGGGGAAAAATAAAGGCAGTGGATATGGACTCTCAGCCTATAAAGTGTGACTTTGGAAAGGAAGAGAAACGGCCTGGAGACATTTCTAGAAAATCCAGGAGACCAGGGCCTGGTGGAAGCAGAGTCAGGGTCAGAGGTACAGGCTGGCACGCTGGGACGAGGAGGGTGACAGAGGGTGGCCCAGCCCACACGCTGAATGCAGAGCGGATCTTCATGTGGTGGTGTCTTGGAACACCCCGTTCCAAGGCACTGCCAAGGCTTCAGTGGCTGGTTGTCACAGAGCTAAGGTCTGGAGTGGGCATGATCGGGGGACATACCCCAGACAGCCCTCCCCAGGAGACGAGCTGGAGAGGCCTCTGAATGGGGGCTGGATGAGGGCAAGGCTAATGAGGCTTCGCCTCGGACACAAAACTTTAGAAGGTGCCCAAAAGTTCAGCAATCATGAGAAATGATATCCTAATGCAATATTTAGAAAAATCAAAATCGATGCAGAAAAATCCAGGATGAGCTAAAATAATGAAATTTTAAATAAAGAGAGTGCATTGTGTACCCTTCAAATTCATATGTTGAAGCCCTCATCCACCATGTGACTGTATTGGAGACAGCCCTGTTAGGAGGTGACTGTGGTTAACCAAGGTCATAGAGGTGGAGCCTGACTCAGTAGAACCGGTGCCCTTATATTAATACAAGAGGAAGAGACACCAGATCTCTCTCTCTCCTTGCCATGTGAAGACACAGCGACACAGGTAGCTGTCTGCAAGCCACACAGCTGGGAACCCGCCCGCCTACAGTGTGTTCTGGTAAGTGCAGTTCCCTGCGCTGAACTCAGCAGAGGGCGGGCCCCGCAGCAAAGTCCACGGTCCTGAGGGGAAGAGGAGTCTTATTTATTTGCCCCACCGATATCCCAACAAGTAATACAAGTAACACATACACACATACACACCACACGTACACAACAGAAAATCTCAAAAACTCTAATTGACTAAAGATACTCAATTTTGCCCAAATAACCTGTTCAGCCAAATTTCTATGAGGCCAATCTGTTTTTTGACCACATTGTTTTAAATCAAAAGAGCGGAGCCATTCTTAGAGTCTCCTTTAAATAAACGGTTTTTACCGTTTACTTCATTATATATTTATCTGGTATCAAGCAGCTAGTGATTATTTTTTTCTGCTCCTGTTCACCAGCAGAAGGAGTTCTGTGAACCGACTCTCAGACCCTGAGAAGCCTCTGGAATTCTCCTCTTTTCTCATGGGGCTGAACTTTAGGCTGTACACGTCATAGAGTTCATAGGTCACGGTGCGACTGTTCTGGGCCCAGGGATGACCTGTGGCCAGCACGGAGGCTCACGTGTGCTGCTGGGCAGCCAGCGCGTCTCACCTGGGCATGCTCCTGGCTGGGCACGGCGCTCAGACCCGTTGCTGCCATGTACGTGCTGCCAATGGTCTTGATCTTTTCCACTCCACTGAATTTCGGCTTGGACAGCAGCTGTGGAATAATGACAGCCCTCTGGTTACCCAGCTGAGCACTTTGTAGAGACGTCCTCAAATTCTCGTTCACAGCGATGCCAGCCAGACTTGTTCCAACCACTGCTCACTCCCCCTGCGACCTTGGGCTTTGCTGGGGAAGAACGTTTTATGCACTTCATAAAGAGCGTGTGCTTCGAAGGAAATACAGTGTAATGATGGACTTCCAGTGAGCATGAACTGCCTTTCAAACTTTCCCAGTGAAGGAACTGAGATAAATTATGATGCAAATGATAATGGCCACAAATAAATTTCCCAACTATGTGTTCAAAAGGCATAAACACAAAATTACGATTCAAAGAGTGACGTCTTGCCTGCATGGTCAGGGTAATTTATGACCAATTATTAGTGCTGAGAATCAGTGTTTGCCCTCTGAGTGTTGAGATGGAAGGAATAAAGATCTAGAATGGCTCCTTCCAGCAGCCCCTACCCTAATACTTCTTGTTGGGTTCCTACCTGACTCCTTCAATCTCCTACTTTAGGTGGGGTGGGGGAAAGGTAAGAATCAGAGCGGAAGCTGCAGGAAGGAGGAGGAATGGGGGAGTGTGCAAGCGAGGGCAGCCCTGGAGGGTTCTGTATCTGCTGAGGAGGCCAGGGCTCAAGTGGCACCAGCTGGAGACCAGGAGCATTTTCTTGTCCGTCCTTGGTACTCCAGCCTTCAGCGGAGATTCTTTCAGAATTACATGTCAAAGAATTTAAGATAGGTGAGCACCCATCCATATATCCACTGTCACTCACCTGTCAGTACTGGGAGGCGTTTATTTTACTGAGGGGCGAGCCAGCCACACACGCTGCATAGTTTCACTATGCCCCTGGGATAATAGTGGAAATCTGCTCGTCCTGACCTCACCAGGAATAGCCAGTGTCAGCTTCACGATGATGATGGTGGTAGGACAAAATGCATAGGGCCCACGAGACATTTAAAAGGTTGGCCTGAAACCCTCGTGTTACATAATCTTATCACTGTATTCCAGATTTCCAGGACTCATGATGAACATACGCTCCCAGATGTCAACTCCCCTCTACTTTGCATGACAATGATAAGAATAGCGTAGCTGCAGTATCCTTAAAACCAGAGGTGTGTTTGTTCTTAGCAGAAAATAGAACATATTATTCTCTATGTAGAAAGTTGAAAATGACACCTACTTCAAATTCAAAATCATACACTTTGTCCCTTCTAAACTATGACATATTATCCCACATACATATTACTTTTTAAATCATAAAATATGTCATCCATGCATAGTTCACGTTGATATTTGACAAAGACCCTGAAGTATGCACAGACATGCCAATAATCTATTACAATTCATTATTTTTTATATATAAAGGTATGGGCAAGTATTTTCCCTGGTGTTCAAGTATTTGTAGAGAATTCACTAGCACAGTGGATGCACATTGGATTTAACAGATTTTGGTAGCTGTTCCTAACAGTCATATCAGCTTCAAAAATACATTGTGTTTGTCTCCCTAGAATTAGTCTAGGACCCAAATAAAGTAAAAGGCTTTCACGCCAGCCAACAGAAATTATGCCAAAACAACTTTTTAAGATATGCCACTATTCTGAACTAACTTCAAATGCACAAGAATCTTGAGGTGTGGGACTGGGTCTACTCCTGCCTCTCAAGGATAACTCTCAGTACCTACATCGTCAAAGTCGGCGATGATCTCGTTCAGGAGCCGAAGGCATTCCAAGCCCTCCTTGTTCACATCTGATTCCGTATAAAATTCCTTGAAGTCGGGAATGGAGGCAAACATGACGCAGACGCAGTCATAGGACTGGTGGTATAAATCCTGCTCGAGAGAAAAGCAAGCATTGAATGCTAGGAGACCTTTTAAACAAAAACACTCCAAATGCAAGTGTTTGTTTATGCGAGGAATCACAAAGCAATCACCCAAGTGCCCCACCCCTGTCCACTGCTCTCTGGGGAAGGCTTCTAAGGCGCCCATGCGGGCTCCCACTGCCACTACCAGTGAAGAGGAGGTGCCCTCGAGGTAAACCTCTCTGTCAACGCTACCTGAGACAATTACAAGACACCACAGAGTTTTGCATTAGCAAAAAGTGTACCTTAAATGACTAAAAGGTGATTTTCCAAACTACCAGATTGTCCTAAAATAACTCGTTATGGCAATGTTCTCTGGATGGGAGTCTTTATGAATTTTCCTCTTTCCTGTCTCCTGAGAGGAATAGACGAAACTCATCAAGTTACTTCTTTACTTACACCAGAAAGAACCAATGAAACTCCTCAGGCTACTTACTCATATTCTATTAGACACCAACAATATTTATTTGGGATGTCCTTTTGTCCTTAAATAAAAAGAGACTTATAGTTCTTCATCCATAGATATAAGTAAAATTGCAAGATCTAGTAAACACAAATTCCAGGTGTTCCATTATTTTTCCAACACACAGTGACACCTTCAAATTCAGTGAAGGTTTCAGAAAGAAAGGGTTGTTAGGTGGGCATTGGGGCTAGTTCTAGGTGTGGAGGATCTGCCCTCCCACTGATAAGGGCTCCCCAGGCCCTGCGATGGCCCTGACACAGAACGGCCAGGCGCCATTGTGGGCGCAGTGCATCATGGGAGGCGCTCCCTCCACCAGAAACACAAGGAGAGCCCTGTCAAAAAAGATGGCTGACCTCCCTACAGAAGGAAAAATGCTAGTGGATGGTGCTTCCTGTGAGCCAGGCAGGGAGAGGGAACCCATTCCACATGAACACTGTCAGTGTGCTGTTTTCTCTGGGGCACCCAGATGAATCTCTTAGCAGAGAATAAGCACTTAACTAGCTATAACTCCAAGGTTTGGTGGCCCCTCAGAGGAACAGTTCTTATTCAATGAGTTCTCATCACAAACACACCAGGGTCATGGCAACCCAATGGAGAAAAAGCTAGAAACATGTCATGTTCCTGTTCTCAGGACCAACCATCCAATAATGCCTTCCACCATTGCCTCAAAATCTGTGCAAAATACGTGAACAATAGAATCAAGGATCTCCTTTCAATTCCGCACTCAGTATCGTTGAGCCGGCTTATTGTGCAGACTTGTACTTTCTCTCCCTGCAACACAGTTGCTTTTGTGAACACTCACATCTTTGGTAGGCAACCTGTGGCACATGTGATCGCCAAGGCTGGTTTCAGTAACGCTGACTGCATCAGGGAGGCAGGGTAACAGGGAAGAGGTGAGCCCCCAGGAGCCTGTTTTAGTTAAAAATGTCAGTTTTATAAAAGTAGTGTAAACTCTACTGACTTCCCTGCTCTTGAGGAAAGGAGGTACACCTAACAAGGCAAGGGTGGGTTTTCTGTACCCTGCATTTCCCCACTGTCTGCTGACATGCGCCAGAGTGAGTTTTGGGGGAACGACGATGACAAGGAAAAGCACGAGAATAGCAGTACTTAGCTGAGTGACAGGACCGGTGCCTCTGAACACTCTGCACACGTTACCTGGCCCACACTACAGTCCTACGAGGCTGCTACCGTACAGTTCTCCATCTACAAATAAAGCCACTGAGGCACGGAGCAGTTGTCGTCCTTGTCCCTGGCTGCAGCTACCAAGTCTAACTGCGGAGTGCGCTCTTGTAAATGCTACACTTCACACTTCATCCTGAGTCTCCCAGATGACCATGGGCTGTGCTGCTGGATGTCTCTATCACCAACCAAAAATCCTCTTGAAAAGTCAAAAATGCTGGCTCATCTGGGGCATCTTGAACACTCAGATGTGTGAAGTGCCACAGCCTCTAAGTCACTGCTGGTGGTTTCAGCCTGCACCGAGGTCGTCGCGGCGTCCCGCCCCCAGCCCCGGCCCCAGCCCGGCCGGTCTGACCTCGTTCTTCAGGCTCCTGGCCAGGAAGTGCTCGGCGACGTGGGCGGGAAGCACGTTCTCCAGCAGCACGCGGTTCAGGTTCTCCATGGTCTCTATCTCCTCCCGCTCTTTTTTGAACTTGTTCTTCCACAAGAAGTCTAACCTACAGTAATATTCATTCTGTTACAAGAGGACACAGAGGTAAAGAAACAATAGGCATCTTGTCCTGCCAGAGAGTGGAGGTTTTAAAGAGAAAATAAAAAGAACAAAACGAAACCAAAAGAAGAACCCCCGAACAGAACTGCCGCCCTCCCTACTAAGCCCTCTGTCCCCATGTAATGTGTTTCAGTCAACCTCTGCCGTGGATTTGCAAAAAACACGTGAAAAACAGGGCCAGCCTCAGGAACGGGCCAACCAGCTACCCAGGAGGCTTCAAAGTCACAGTGCCCTTAAAGCTTCTCGCGAAGTTATGCTAATGAAGGATGGCCTGAATTATTTTTTCAAAGAGGCATAGTAGAATATAAATGATAAATAAATGAAAATGACATCAGTAGAAATAGTGCATTGTTTGATGATTTGCATAAAAAGTAGCGCTCGTCTGTGGCAATTCGCTTTTAGTATTTGTAAATTAGTTTTCCCTACCACAAATTATATAATTAAGTAATCATTATAAATGATGAATTTTTTTCATTTGGGATTGCATTGTACTGAGAGAGTGTCACTCATTATATTTACAGAAAAGTTCATTTTGATATCATTTAATTAAAATAGTGTCGGCTGGTAAAAACTATGTGTTCATGCTTTATAATGTATTAAAATATAATGTATTTTAAAACTAGTTATTAGCATTGTAAAAATGTAGAGGCCCAATGACTCACAAGGAGTCTTTTTGATGTTGGCATCATTTTGTGCCTCCTATGATATAAATAATTTAATATACTGGGATATTCTTGAATGAATCCCCCCATGATAGGAGGGCTTAATAGAGAGAGTGTATTTCACACAGATAGTAACTTACTGACAAGTAAATGAAAAGAAGAGTTAATTGCAGGGTTTTGTTTTGTTTTGTTGGTTTAATTATACCAACGACAGTCCAAAATAAAAGAAAACATACACACACACACACACACACACACACACGCACGCTAATGGCATCTCATGCACAAACAGGAATTTAAAAAATATCCACATTTTGAAACTGGAAAGAACAATGATCACTCATCAGTTATGTGTGATTCAAACTGTATGATACATTCAAACAACAATTCCCCCTTCTCCAGTGTGGCATTTATTTTTATCTCAGGTAATGGGGCATTTTCAAAAGAGAGTGCAAAAAAGGTATTTTAAAAGTTTGTTTATATTTAAAGTATTATGTTAAGGTCTAATTTTCCACCCTCTGGATGAACAGAAATCTTTCTATGCACTTACTAGAAAAGCCCTGTCACTTGAAAAGTAGACTTTTCGGGCCGTCTTTCCTTCCTTTCTTTCTCTCTTCCTCTCTTTCTCTCTTCCTCCTTCCTTCCTTCCTTTCTATTTTTTTTTTTTTTTTGAGACAGGATATTGCTCTATGGTCCAGGCTGGAGTGCAGCGGTGTAATCACAGCTCACTGTAACTTTGAGCTCCTGGGCTCAAGTGATCCTACCACTTCAGCCTCATCAGTAGGTGGGACTACAGGTGTGTGCCATTGCATCTGGCTAATGTTTTTGTTTTTTTGTAAAGACTTAGTCTTGCTATATTTGCCAAGGCTGGTCTTTAACTCCTGGGCTCAAATGAGCCTTCTGCCTTGGCCTCCCAAAGTGCTGGGATGATAGACATGAGCCATGATGCCAGGCCTGGAGATATATATATACACACATATATCAAATATGTATATATTTGATAAACCAGTAGTATGGCTGGTTTTACAATAAAATGACAGAGTGATTAGCAGGGGGTAGGAGGTATGGAGAAGACAGAGGTGTACACTCAAAATCAGACACAAGTGAAACATGAGATGAAATCACCTCCAAGGAAGCAGGTAAAGCTGTGAGCACAATTCACAGAAGTTTGAAGGTTCCATGTACCATGCTAAGAAGCTGCTCAGGTTTCCCTGAGTGATTGCTATGGCATAGTAAGTAGCATTTTGTACTTACTGGAAGGAATCAGAGTACTTTGGAATTAGTTACACTGGACTGAAAGTGACATTTTGCCAAATCTGTACCTTTCTATTCATCCATCCCTCCCTATCTATTTATCTGTCTATCCAGCATTTATTAATGATC
Source organism: Avahi laniger (assembly GCA_963575035.1). Lineage (NCBI taxonomy): Eukaryota > Metazoa > Chordata > Mammalia > Primates > Indriidae > Avahi > Avahi laniger. The sequence continues at coordinate 67,194 of CAUYSK010024256.1, forward strand.
TATCATCTTTCCAAGCGATACCATCTGTTTAGAATCCTCTCCTTTTTGTATAAGCAGCTATCATGTTAGAGACTCATATGAAGGGCCTCAAAAGGAAGACACATGTTTTTATCCCAAACCAGATATAATGGATTGATTATCATCCCCCAAAAAGTTAGTTCCAACTCCGGTATTTGTGAATGTGACCTGCTTTGGAGATAGGGTCTTTGTCAGTAGATGTGATTAAGTTAAGGATGTTGGGATGATATTTTCCTGGATTTAGAATGGGCCTTAAATCCAATGACTGGTGTCCTTATAAGAGAAAAGAAAGAGAGATTTGACAGAGAGACACAGGAGGAAGGCCATGTGGGGACATCCAGCAGAGGCCAGGACAAAGCCACCACTTGGCTGACTCAGGGGAGGGTGGTACTGACCAGGGCCATGGAAGCATCCAGACAGGAGTGAGCAGGAGATAGGCACCCAGGCTTCCCTAGCCTCGAGCCCTGCTTCCAGAACCTCCCATTGTCTCCATCTCTTGGATTCTGTCTGGGACTACTCTAGGAGCTTTCAGAGGCCCAGATCCTCCACGGAGACATGGAACTCACTTTTCAGTGGCTCTCTCAACAGTGGGGGAGAGCAGGAATAGCCTGGCAGAATCACCAGGCTGTATCTGGGACCCCATGACCTTCACTGCCGTGTGTCACGTCCAGCACGGCCTCAAGGGCAGTTGTGTGCTTTGGTTCTGCAAACCACCTGAGGACCTGGAGGGCTTTACATCTTTCTACTTGATCGTTGGGATGGAGCACAGGACAGTGTGTGATACAGGTTGTCAAAACTTCAAGCCAAAGAATATAGAACAAAAAAATGCCAGAGAGGCAGGGAGGGTGGTGGGGTGGGGTGGGAAGAAAGGGACCTTATATAGCTTTGCAGCAGGGCAGGACAGCTCAGCCCCCGGGTGCCCGGTGAGGGCTACACTGCAGGCTTCTGGGGAGGATGCAGATCACATTGCTTGGGAAGAGAGGGCAGGACAGCGGCCCAGAACTCAGCCCGTCTGGCTGTGCAACTATCAACAGCCTCCTAGTGGGAAGACCTGGAAGCCAGACCCAAACGTACAGGTCTGCATTGTACCTCTCAGACACCTGCCACAGACTTAATTTAACTATAATTTAATCATCATTGTTTCTTCAGCAGTTATTGCCAAATAAATCACTTCCTTGTTTGTTTCACACTACTCATCACAGATCTTAAAATAGACTTTGGTTGAGGCAGAGCAGCGTGGCTTCGATGAGCCTTGTAGTGTTTGCATCATCATCTTTTTGCGTAGAAAAAAGAAGAATAATTGCCCTTAAAAATCCTGCACCCACAGCCTCCACGGGGAGACCAGAAGGGGTGGAAGGCCCAAAGATGGAGGAACAGTTTCACTTACATGAAAAAATAAAACTTTTTAATAGAAGACCAAATTGCAAATGAAAGCAAAGGTATTCAGACCCACTTCAAGGAAAAAGAAGCATGTCACACATTCTGAAATGCAAATGAAGTCAAGAAGAGATTTTTTTCGAATAGTGTCAGCTATTGGGGGAACACTTATATAGATTTATAAAACCTACAAAACTTATTTTGAGATTTAATAGGACATTAATTAATTCACATCTCTACCATTCAAAAAGTTTGCTTTTTGTGGGAAAAACTGAGAGATGTTTTTCCTTTGGTCTATATTTAAGCACCCACACCTTGTGCTACCCACTTTTCTCTTAAGTGATAGGATTCTGATTATTAAACATTTGTTTGCATGAAAGTTAACTACAGTGCACAGCAAAGCATTATTAATACAGCCCTTTAGAGAAATTATATAAAAACCAGACTTCTTACCTGTCTACCCAGGACAAGCAGTGTGACGAAGAATATAGAGAGAGACACAGAGCCCATGGTCTTTAGGTCTTTCCAAATGCCTGGTCTATTAAAAACAAACAGACAGACAGACAACAACACAACAAAACAACACACACACAGGACTTAGAATTCAGGTATCAACAAATGTCAGAATCCCTAGTGCCTGTCTGCATTGCACACCAGCCAAACACACACCTTTCAGATCTCTCTTTAAACCCACATTGCATTTAAAACAAAATCAAAAAAGTTCCTATTTTTAGAGCATAGTAAAATAATACAGACTTCTAACTCTATATCAGGCTATAGCAAATATAAAAAGAAGGAATAGGAGAGTATTAATAACATTTTCTTTATACTTCTGGGATCAATGTAGATAATTAGATATATGGTTTCTTCAATATTTTCATTATTACTCTCAGAAAAAGACAGTGTGCTTGAAATGAACAATCATGTGAGACATAAAAATGAACTAGGGAACTTAATTTCTAACAGCTCCTCTCATCTATGAATTATACATTTTCGTACAACTTGCAAGCAGGCACCTGATTTTACTCTTTCATATGATTTTGTGTCACAAAGGCATAACAGGGATGGGAATTCTTGACATACTGCCCACTCCCCATCAGGTCCAGGTCGACGTCAGTAATTTACCCCTGCCCAGGGTCTCCTGTGCTGGGGGAGCCCTTGTCCTCACTACAGCATTCCAGGTAGCGATGCCAACGCACCCTGCATAAGCGGACACACGATTATTTCCCACGTCACTGTAATTATGACCTGAAAAATGAAAGTTTATTTCGTACAGACACTGTGTCACATAAGCAACATAGGTCATATTGAATTAAGTACAAATATCAGGTAACCACTCTCTGCTTTTGTGTTGTCCTTGCTTTGTGACTTCCCAGCTTCCCCATGGAGGGTCTTGGGCTGATGAGATAACACAAGGATGTGGTGTAGCATTAAAGAGCTCAGGTGGGCTTTGAGAAGGGAGACTGTGGGTTTGAATCCCGAGCTGTGGGGCCTTGGATAACCTCCTTGAAACCTCACTTTCCTCGTGGCCAAAGGGGTTTGCCAATACCTACGTTGCAGGTGAAATATCTGCACACGCCGCACAGAGCCTGACACATAGGAAGCTCTTCGTAAATGGCACTCACGCTTTTTAGCATTAAGTACAGAATGGTAAGGGAGCGGGAACGGCTAGGAAGCTAGAGAAGAAGATAAGGAAATGCGGATTGGAGAATATTATTAACAGAATGAAAGACCCAAGTGTAAAGGAAGGGTGGATTCCCGAAGGAAGGAGGAGATGGAATCGCCTGTTCCCAGTGGCTTAAGGGTTTGGGACCTCAGAGAACTCTCCAGAAAGGCAGGGCTTGCACTAGGAGCTCTTTCCTCCCTACCAAACCAGTGGTGGCTGGAAAAATTTGAGCTTCTTGAGCACAAGGTCACCATTTGTCTCTGAGAATGAAGCGGAGCAGTGACATTTCCGGTGTCACTAGCACAGGTGGTCACCGGGTTATGGACGAGGTATGTTCCTGAGAATGTCTTTGGGTTGGATTTGTATGTATTATAACTGGGATCCCTGACAAACAGTGAATATATGGTAATAATAATAATAATAATAATAATACTGTCATGGCTCATATGTGGTAATAATACTGTAATAATACCCCTGTATTGTAACAATAAGTTACAGAAACTATTGTGCTCTTTCTTTTAATTCAAACAAACAGAACATAAAAACAAACTCATGCAAAAAGTTTAGATAGGAAATAGGAGAAATTTGAAAAAAAGAACATTAAAGGTTAACAACTCACCTAATGTCCCATCAATGCTAGGCTAATAGGAATATTACACTCATTTTGATCTTCTAACCAAATCAGTAATAACCTTGCCATTCCCATAATTAATCCACTATGCTGCTTATAATAACTGATGCTCTCATTGGAGCTCTGCCTCTCACATGTTCCAATATTCTCACTTTATCCTTTATAATTGTCCCGACAGTCGAGTGACAGAAGCCTGATGCTTTCCCAGTGGATGACAGCATCTGGTCTTTCTCTGAACACTTAATTATTTCTACTTTTGTTTCCTTTGTCATCTCCGTTCTCTTCATTGCAGACTCACCTGACTTGCAGTGGATTTTGCTTTGGAGGCGTGGTTGTAAGGCTAAACATGGACTTGCAAAATTGAATGTAAAAGTTAATTAAGATGAAAGCGATATCAATTTGATGGTGAGTACATGTGGTGCTTATTTTTCCATTCCTGGGATACTTCACTTAGTAGAATGCGTTCCAGCTCTATCCAGGAATATACAAACTGATCAACACATAAGTGAACATATAAGAATAACATCTATTGGATGTCGGGCAGGGGAGAGGGGGGAGGGGGGAAGGGTATATACATACACAAAGAGTGCAGTGGGCATCACCCGAAGGATGGACATATTTGAAACTCGGACTTGGGGTGGGGGGAAAGGGCAACTTACATAACCTGAACATCTGTACCCCCATAATACGCTGAAATAAAAAAAAAAGACGAAAGCGATACTGTGCGTAAACGACTGTGTAACAATGGGACTGGCCACTAGCGTGAAGATGCTGTGTCAAAGAACTGCTTACGCCATGCGGGTTTGTTCACATGCGTGGAAGAAACTGGTCTCTGAATTATTTAATTAAAAATTATCGTTACGGAGAGCCTTGGGAGCCTGTTCTCAAGAACGGAACGCCGTAAGTCGGGTCTTCCATAACCTAGGGACTGCCTGTACTGCTTTTATGAAATGAAGTTAAATGAAGTTCCTTTCTGAACCTGCAACAGCTGTGTCTAACAGCACAGTTGAAGTGACCAAGGGGTGCAGATAGTTAAAAATAATTTTGACTTCAAGGACTTTTAAACTCATTTTTTTCCCTATCTTGACTACACTGACACTATATTGAGTAGTCAGTAGCAGCCATACCTCACAAGCAACGTCCTAAGAAGCTGGTGCAGGCTGAGTTTTTAATTTGCATGTTGCTTCATGACGATCACATTATTTTACAATACCAAGAGGCCAAGGAAAGCATCTAGGACATCTCCTTCTTCCACCCAGCACCCACATAAGCCCTAAGCTAAGAGGAAAATGTTAATGCCCAGGTTGGGATTTTTACAGTGGCTTCATCAGTGCGACAAGTCGGAACTCAAGTCCCTCTTGTCTTTCCACCTAAAGGACCAGATGCCCCAAACACACAGAGCCAGCTCAGGCCCCTCTCACTGGCAGAGAGGAAGGCATAGGACCCCCATATGCAGTTCAGGGCTGGCTGGGTTACCAATTAATCACAGAAGATGCATGCGACCAGCCTATTGGGAGAAATCCTTCCCAGGGACCCCTGACATGCATGCATTTGTATCTTGGTGTGGGGAAGGGAACATCCTGCTCCACCTACATCCCAGGTTTTGAGTCTTCCCGAGGAATAACGGCACGTGGAGGTTGGGACGTGGAGGAAGCGAGCCGAGGGGAGGCTTGGGGTGGATTTGAAAGCACGGACCTCAATGACCTCAGGAAAAGTGAGGCGCGAACAGCCTATAGAGCAGACTGGTGTATCCACACATGATGCTTTTTTCTCTTCTGAAATTCTCTGTCCACTAGGAAGAACTCCATCTGGCTTTCTTGGATTTCACTTAGATTTCTCAAAAACTTCCTTTATTCAGTTAGCAAAAGAGCGCTGCCAGCTCCTCCTGCAGGCCTTCTCTCCCGCTGGCCACGCGTGGACACGCAGCGAGGGCTCGTGCAGTTTGACTGACCGAAGTCCCATCCACGGATCCAGTCCTGGGTTACGACGTGGCCCTTTGAGTGTACCTGGGAGCGGTGGGGGGAAGAGGAGTGTGCAGGGTGGGGCAGAGAGAGAATAAGACCCCGGGACACCTTCTTGGCAGAGTCTAGTCCATTGTGCTGATCCCTGTATCAATCTTCTAGGCCTGCTGCGACCAGGTACCTCAAACCAGGTGGCTTAAAGCAATAGAAATTTATTGTGTCACAGTTCAGGAGGTCAGAAGTCTAAAATCAAAGTGTCCTCAGGACTGTGATCCTTCTGAAACCTGCAGGGACGTCTTCCTTGCCTCAGTGTAGCTGCGGGTGGCTTGCTGGCAGCTTCGACTTTCCTTGGCTGGCTGCTGCCTAACGCCAGTCTCTGCCTCCGTCACCGCGCGACCTTCTCCCTGTCTCCTCGCACAGCCGCCTCCTCACAAGGACATCACTCACGTGGGTTAGGGCCACCCTACGTCAGCATGGTCTCACCCTAACTAATTACATCTGCAATGACCCTACCTCCAAATAAGGTCACATTTTGAGAACCTGAGAATTAAACTTCATGCCTCATTTCTGGGGACACATTCAACCTCCCCATCGGATTGGCCAGTTTTATAAAAATGGCAGCTGGACAGCTAGTTTGCTGTGAGTGCGCTCATTCTCTCTCTCTCTCTGTCTCTCTCTCCCCCTCTCCCTGTCCTTCTCCCTCTCTCTTTCTTTCTGTCCTGTATATTTTAAGGATGATCATATGTTAGGGTTGTGCCATCACTGAGTTATAAAGTGGGGAAGATACAGCTACTATAACTAGAGAAAGTTTCTAACTCTACGATTTCTAACACGATGACAATGGTAGCCAACAAGTGACTGAATATACTTAGTTTATATCCAAAAATTATACTCCAGGGATTCAGACACCAAACATGCCTGTAGCCACACACTAATTTTCAGCTGGCTCCCTACCTGAGGTTGTTAATGGATCAAGCATTTCACCCTGCAAGTTTCAGGAGTCCCAAAGAACAAAATAACCTAATAAATCGGGTGGGAGAGATGGAAGTATTCCTCAGTGAAATAGTCTCTAACCTGAAGACAAACAGTTCTGGTGAAGACATTTTCATTATTCTCAGGAGAGAAAGCAGTCCAGGCATGTAGACACAAACATTATCTTACTTTTAAAAACTTCACATTATTCTAGGTGAAATGAGCTTCTATTTTTTTTAGGAAAAAAGTATCCAAAGAAACCTAGTTTCCATTGTGTTGTTAATAGTAGACTAGCCAAGGCAAAATCAGACCTTCTCAGGTCACTAATTGGGATAATAATTAGTCTGACATCTGGGACCCTGACCCCTGAGGCCACAACTCAGAAAGACAGGCCAACAGAGAGGCGACCGCGGCTATATCTGCCCTCCCACCCCCGCGATACCCTCACGATCTTCAGCCAACTTATCTTTTAGCTTTCTTGGCTGTCTCTGTTTTTTCACACCATTAAATTAGGACATTCCTGGCTTTGCCCAAGAGAGACCCCCAAATCCTCAGGAATCTTTGATGTCAAATGGTACAAAAAGCTAAAATTTTGTCTACTTCGATGATGTCACAAGGATGAATCTGTTCACTGAACCTAACTCAGCACAGGATTGGGACCTCAATTACAGAATAAAACAAAACGAAACACTCCAGAAAACAAATGTGAGGTTAAAATGCGAAAGGCAAAGTAAAGACAGCTCTATGCCCTGCCAGCAAATCTTCCTCTACGTCTGGCGGCGGGAATTGCTCACAGACACTCGGACGTGCCTTCCTGATGTCTCTCCTGCTGCGTTAGTTGCAGGGACAAGCGGGTTCCCGTGGGTCTCCGAGTGGGACCGGCCTCCCCACCTGAGTCACCGAGGCAGTGGCTTCATCCTGGCAGTGTGACCACGACAGCTTAGCCTAGCTTCCTGCACTCCACATAAAGGGTATTCAGTGAACGAGTGTTGTGAAAATGAATGAATGAGTGGATGAATGACTCTGTTGGCTTGGCAACGGCTCACTTTCCCTAAAGGGTTTCTGAACGTTCTTTCCTTCCCTGGTCGGATGCAGATTCACTGGAATCCTATGCAAACTTCCAGAGAAGGTGGCCCTGTGTCATCCCAGGACAGATGGCTCAAGGCCTCCTGCTTTTTCGGAGTGGTGTCATAAACGCCAAGCAAAACACTCCGGTGCTGCAACAGACCAGCACTGGAAGGAATAGGCTCATGCTTAGAAAGGAGCCCTGGAGGCAGCTGCAGGTCAGGAGAGAATGTGTGTGTTTGGGGGGGCAGTGCTGGCCCTTTGCTGTGGAGATAACCCTGCGTTCTGACGAATGCGTTTCATCTTGCGGAGATGAGTGATTCTAAGTGGGAAGCAACTGTTCCATCAGTGGGACCTGACCAGAGGGGCTGCGCACAGCTGCGGCATCACAGACAGAAGGGCTGATGATTAGGAGCATCGTGCATTTAACAGTGTATGGGCACAGGCCTTGTGGAATCCCTCCCCACATTCTGAAATCAAACAAAACAAAACAAAACAAAACAAAACAAGCCTAAAAGTCGAGTATCTTTCTGGAGATGAGTCCAAACCACAGGGTATTTTCTGTTTTAGGTCAGATAAAGAAGCAGATAACTAATGGTCACTTTTTATAGAGGGAAAGAAAGCTTGGTAGCACCTGAGCAACCCGAGGACGACTAGCTCTGTTGTTAAAGTTAGTTGCTTTGTGGCCTCCCTTCCTGCTGCCCTGCCAGCGGGTGTCAGACAGAGAGGTGTAGTGCTGTGTTCCTGACCTTCTCAAGATGGCACAGGGTGGGGAAAGCTGAGCTACTAAAGTTGAAAGTAATTCTAAATCTTTTCAGTATTAGCTTGACTATATTATAGGTTAGAATGCAAATTTGAAATACATTTTTAATTTAAAAGAGAAGACTTCAGAGAAATTCCAGGTGCTTGGGAATACCCATGGACCATCCGGCCCAGGGCTAGACGTGTAGCTCTCCCTGCCCGTCTCTGCGTGGGAGGAACTCCCCAGCTCTGCCTCCAGCATTACAACTGTTCATCATCCCTTGATCCCTAGTTGGGACTTTGTCAAAGTACAGCACAGTATCTCAAATTCTAGCCATTGGGATTTCCATGAGGCACAGGAAAAACAAGGAAAGCACAAAAATTCCACACGGAAGGTGCTCATGATTCCCAGATCTCGATGATACATGCTGATTTGAGCATCTCCACTGCTCTCCCTGACAGGGAGCTGTTGCTAGGCTTGGAAGCAAAGTTATGCAGACATTTCTGCCAGCTACAAGCTGGAGCTCCTGGGTGATGTTAAGCACTGGCTGTAGCTACAGCTGAAGCACCTCGTTAAGTGCTGCTGTAGGCTGTAGTTCCAGCCGGAGCTGGTTAGGCTGCAGGACTCCTTGTTAGCTCCTCTGTCCTAGCTCTCCTCCGCTCACACTCCTCTAGAATTAAAGGTACATTTCTAGCCTTCAGGCGAGTTAAACGTAATGGCTGGGTCTATATGAAATAACACCCATCCCTTGAGACTTCTCAGTTATGCAGGAGAAGAAACTCATAGGAAAAATCTGACAACGTTTTGCAGACTCAGTAGCAAGCCTTTGTCACTGGAAGGGGAAGTATCTTCAAGTCAAAAACAGCTTCCAGTGATATCAACTGCTGTTAACCGCAGCAGCACAAGGAAGGGCACACTGGGCTCTCAGCAGCTCTGGCAAAGGGCTTTGAGAGACGGTGTCAGGGACAGGAACAGGCCGGTTACTGATGGGTTCAGCAAAACATCTTGTACTCACAGACGATATGGAGGAATGCTGTGAAAACCAAAGAATTAGGAAACATCTTGTTCTGGACCTTCCAAACACCAGAAACGCCTTAGTGTTCTTCCCCAGGAGGTGACTTAACGGAATTACATCCTGGCAGGTCATGTGATGTGCTGGGACGCTCCCGGCCTCCATCCTAATGGATTGTGTTAATGGTACACTCTCTCTCAGTGAGTCTTTCTTTCCTACTGAAAAGTCTGCTTTCCGCACTCACGGATCTGTAAGAATATCTTCAATATCAGTTTCTGATTATTCGTTGATCTGAAATTTTTCCGATGCCTACCTCTTCTATGTTCTCTGCTAACTGTGGATTGGCACCATCTGGTTGGCTTGTCCATTATCAATGTCCAATTTGGTTGTGAAGATGACCCGGCCACCGCGGTCATGGTGAGGTCACATACGGGGCAACCTCACTGTCCAAACTGTGTGTTCAGAAGGTGGCCAGTGCTGCCTTTAAACAAAGATGCCCTTGCCGAACTTCCCTTTGAAGTTTAAAGATACAGACAAAAACTGATGTGGATACTGAAAAGACACGTCCGCAGGGAGTGGAGATACGCTCCGTCCTCAGGGAAACAGGTGCAGCGAGAGATTTCATTAAGCCAGTATGAGGCCATTCCGGTTGCTCAGGGGCACCTGCTGCTTTTGTTCATTCCTTCACCAGATGTTCATTCCTTCACCAGATGTTGTTTGAGTGCTCTGGGCAAGGCACGGTGGGCACTGGGCATATAGCAGCCGTCCTTGGATAGGACCTTCCGAGAGAGTGCGGAAGTCCTCAGCACATGTATCACAGAAAGGGGCTCACAGACAACAGGATGGACACTTTCCATCTTTCCAGGGCAAAGTGGGACAGAGGAGCTTCCCAGTCCTTGGGTACATGGTGGGGGCAGGAGTGACCAAAACTTAGGCAGGTCCACTGGGAGCGCTCCATACCAATGAGCCGCAAGTCCTCCGTGGGCAGCAAGGACACTGCCGTGCTGTAGCCCAGCACAGCCCCAGAAAGAAGACCAGAGCAAGAGCTGGAAGCCAGGAGCGAGAAGCGTGTGAGGATGCCAAGCCCTGAAAAGGGTCACCAAAGGGATGGGACCAAATGCCCTGACTTCAGTGACAGACTGGCTCAATCAGAAAGGCAGTGCTGCCTCCTTGAAGAGCACCTCTGGCTTTGGGATTCAGTGATGTTCTTTCTCCAGGCACCGTGCCACACCAGTGCTTTTTTCTTCTTTTAAAGGATCCTACTTCCATACCAGAAAGAGTTGTGTTAGTACCAATAACCCAGGCAAAGGAAGAGGAAATCTTTATCAATTATTTGATGGAGAAAAGCTCTTGAATCTCAGGAAAGAGAAAGAAAACATGGGCATCGACCAGTTTTGCCTCTGGCATGATGCACAGGGTTGTGCCAAACAGGCACTGAGGCTGGAGGCATCATGGGCAATTCTAAGGTCCCACTCTTAAGGGGCTTTCACTGGGGTTAGTTTTAAACTAACATTATAGAAGATTTGTTAATTTTGAGGTATTCTGCTATTATGTCAATAATACTAATCTTTTGGCAGAAGATGCTTCTGGGAGTATTGCGCCAGCTCACGCAGGATTGGGTTTGGGAAGTGCTGGAATCTTCCAAATGAGATTAGCAGGTGGGGTGCAGGTGCACCCCACGGAGAGGATGCTGGCTTTGCTGTTGTGAGTGAAGGCAAGTCGTGGAGACACCTCAACTTGGTCCTCCCCAGCTTTAAGGTCATTGTAAAGACAAACCAAGAGAGCAAATAAAAAAGACCTTGAATAAAACATAAAAGTGCTCAAAAAGTAAAAATAAATAAATAAACAAAAAACTCGAAAACTCCTTTTCTTCAGTGTAATAACTACACTACAACTGCTAGGGTTCTACTTAGAAACAGTGTCTTTCCATGTGCCTCACGGAGGGCCCCGGAAGCAACAGTCTCCACATTAGACACCTGCTGATCTGATTTCTTCTTTGCTTCAGATGCATAACACATTCAGACGCTTTAAATTTAATAACGGGAGATTTAGTAGTGTCATCAGTTATGTGTAAAAATCAATAATGCTGCATTTATTTAGGAATATGATGCAGGGTCTCTGGATACCGCAGAGAATATTAAAGCATGCTTGGTTGGCGATTTTGAGAATTTATTGAAAAATTAACTTCTGATTTCATTCTCATTTTGGCTAAGAAATCATAAAATTTCCTTAATACAATTATGCATTTTTACAACTGCATCACTTTCAGCTTGATTACAGATTATTAGGGTTTCATGGTGCGGGAGATGATGAAAATTAAATTAGGTGAGGAGTATGGGCTGCAGCTGTGTTTCTGAAAATGTTCTTATCGGTAAGAAACGTTCACACAGTATGGGGACTACTGTTCCTATCACTGGGTCTCCAAGGGAGAAGTAAGTGGCCACGTGTTGTCAACACAAACCATCTTTCTGCAGCAATGAATATATGTAAATATTTAAGGCATTTATTTTATGTTAAAAGAAATATATAGAAATAATATGCATGAGAATACAATTGAGCTAATTCCTTTGATAACAGGAAGCCCTTCCTAAATTGAGTGAGTGCACCCGATAGGATCATTTTTGCTACATGTAGTCCTAAGGTTGAGAGAGTTAACACAGTCATATCTTTTCTTAGAAGTTAAGTTCTTCACAGAACAAAGAATTTCCAAGGGTTGACAGTTTCCCTTTCCCACGATAGTATTGTAGGAAATCTCTACTAAGAAATTTAGCACTGTAACTTGTCAATGTAGCTACTTATTTTTTCAGTATTTTGTTCTGAAATGAAGCCCATTTTGTACTTCTGAAAATTTCTGGCAATTTCTGGGGACATTTATGATTGTTATGACTTGGGGTGGGGGGATTGTGACTGGCATTCAGGGGTAGAGGCCAGGGGTGTCACTACACGTCCTGCTATGCACAGGACAGCCCCCTACAACCAAGAATTGTTTAGTCCAAAATGTCAACAGTGCTGAGGTTGAAATGCCTGCATACTCATGCCAATATAGTAGAGATTTTAACACACGTACTCTCTCCAAACCACTCCGTATCTTCTAACTATATTTGATAATACATATTCTATGTAATCTATAATACAAGCACACGTCATCTTTTTGAACCATCGTGTCAAAAGAAGTCTCTGACAATGATTTATCAATGACGATGGCATTGCTAATTTGCGTTTATTCAGCACACTCACGTGATCCACATCCCATGAGAGAACTGCAGTAAAGAGAAGGAAGCGGCAGCAGCTCACCTCTCAAACAGGATGCGGCTGTAGTCACCCAGGACGTGGGCGTGGGTGTGGAGCAGGATGATGTTGTAACCCACCAACGCCACCATCATGATCAACATTTTCAACTCGTAATTCACCCGCAGGAACACCGAACAGGATATCAGGCCCAGAATGCAGCTGTATATGAAGTACTGAAACAGGCAAATACTTAGCATCTCTTCTAAGAAACGATGAGACAATAAAGACCAGGGGCCACCATATGCTCATTTGGTGAGCTTAGAAACTGGCTGTTAAAGCAGATGCCTGTTTCTACTACTCTTTGATCCAGTGGGAAATGCCCGAATACATTCGATTTGGAAAACAATTACTCATTCTGTGCCTTTCTCACCTGGCATGATGAAGAAAAATAAGCATGTATATTTCCAAGCGGTTTTTAGAAATAAAATTGTAAAAGTCTATAAAGAAGACATGCCATTATAAGAAAATGTCTGTTGTTTCCTGAAAATGAAAACAGCATGACCCCTTAGACAGAGCTCCCGTGCCATCCGATTCCCCAAAGCAGCTCATTTTAACAATTAAGGCAATCCCTTAACTTCCACAAGTTACGCAAAGTACAGATGGTGACAATACCCTCTTCAGAGAATTCTTGTGACGATTCAATAACACAAAAGTTCAGAACGGTGCCTGGAGTACGGGAAGCTATGTAAATTCTGCTGTTATTGTTATTATAATCTAAGGCTTTTTGTAAGTTTCAGAGTTTAAAAGGGTTTTGTTGCTAAAATTATGCTTGAAAACCACTGTTATGATGAAAGTAACCAATTCAGTCTAATCAAGTGAGAAATCAGAATAAGGAATCATTTAGATAAGTGCGTACATGTACCAACGGGTGTATGTGGATCTTTGGGGGCAGGGTGCTGGAGTAGGATCTTGAAGGTTCCCACCGTACCTCGAGTTTGAAATACGAGTCCACACCCATAAAACAGGCCACAGATTTCGCATTTCATAATTCATTCTTAGAGTTTAAAGTTTTCAATTAATAATTATTTATCATGAATATATACTTATACATCATTAAATATTTTTGTAACATCTTTTATAATGATTGGGTATAATTTTATTTTGTCGTTATAACAAAATTTATTTTAAAATTGGCTTTATCTAACTTTTAGGCTGTTTTATTTCTTTTTTCTTTTCTTTTTTGTTGTTGATATTATATAAATACTTGGACAAACACCCTTGCAGGTAAATCTTTCCACCTCTACGATTAATTTCCAAAATTAGTATTAAAAGGTAAAAATGTGCATTTGTTTGGACACTATTCATCACTTGCTTGTCAAACATCATATAACCTGAGGTTGGAGAGGAATAATGGCTATGCGGTATATACCCACAAAACAGTTTTCCTAATGTTCCCTTGGAACAAGGCTCCTCTGGGACTCCCAAGCTTGGGGGTTAATAATGCAGTCTTTGTATAGCCTGTACACGCAAACTCGGGGCTTCCTCCGCAAAGCTGGACGTGACTTTCATTCTTCTTCTTTTCTTTTTTATTTTAATGGAATTAGAGTGCACAAGTTGAATTCCATTACATGTATATATTGTATAGCGGTGAAGTCTGGGCTTTTGTATCCATCACCTGAGTAGCGTGCATTGAACCCCACAGGTAATTTTTCATCCCTCACCCCCCACCCTCCCTCCTTCTGAGTCTCCAATGTCCATTACACCCCTCAGTGTGTCCTCGTGTGGTCACAGTTTAGCTCCCACTTATAAGCGAGAACATGTGGCATCTGGCGTGACCTTCATTCAGAGGACTTATTATTGGAATGACAGTAGCCCCTTTACTAAATCCTACTTAGATTTTAAAGACGCTATTGCGTGTTTTTTCAGAATCTTTTAAGATTGAGAAAATGTTGCTTTTCCCCATCTCGAGTTTCTAATTATTTGTGTCAATTGCAAACAAGATTCTATACAGATTTACCTAAATTAAATTTATAATGACTACCCTATTCTTTTAGTAATGCCAAGCGTGGTGAGTTGTTCTGCTCAAATATATTGGAAGGAGAACTAAAAAAACAAAAAAACAAAAAAAAAACTCTTTCAGCTATATTTTTCTTTCCTGTGAGAGCTCATCTTTACTTTAAACTTTTAAAGTGCCATGCAAACGCTGGTCGGGATTGTTTGGTGGTTGTGCTCTCTCTCCCCTGGCCTAGGGACCATGCGAAGGCTAATGCCACTGGTTCAGGAGAAAGAGGTATAGCACACCGTTAGTTTAAATCTCCCTCTAAAGAAGAGGGCTCCAAATTGCCCAGAGTGAGAATATAGTCAATAAACCGTCACCAGGAATTCTGCTTTTCAGTTTTCATATAACCAAAACGGAAAAGACAATGTCTCCTCCTCACTGGGGTTTATGAGATGTGGACCCCACTACCACAGCTTTAGGGGGATAATATTAATCCACTGGAAGAATTAGCAACATCTATAAGCAACAAAGCCAGAAATTCAATGACAGACAATTGGATATCACACGGTGGGATACATGCTAGAAACGCTGTAGCGGTTAGGAGGATAAAGGCAAACGTTATCGGTGGAAGAATGACAATAACATTGTATGTAAGTAGGCAGATAAGGTGTGGCTAGTCTCCAATGGCGGGACTTCTCCTAGCCAACGCCGGCATTTGCAGACTCAGGCATTTGCTACCCGGGGACTGACACCTGAGAAGAAAAGCAGTCTAGAACAGATTTGAGACTCAAGGCTATACCTCGCATAGACTAATAGCACACACGGAGACAACAAAAGCATTAATGACTACAATGTTCTTACCGGGAGGAAAAACAAATTTTGCGCACGCAGAATCGCTGCCTGATTATTTGAGGCAGAAGAACTTGTGTTTGATGTATTGGCAGTTGGAAGGATTGCTTCCTCTGAGTCACTCAGGAAAAACTGCAAAGAGAAGGTTTGTTGTTTTTTTTTCAATGAATTCATGCAAATTAGATTCAAAAACTAGCAGGTGGGTGCTACGTTTATAAATTTTTGTGTCACTATGCACAAGATCGCTTATGTGAACTTGAGAATTTCTATTAGGTAAGAAGTAATTATTTATTGTGCTACACATTCAACAGAGAATTCCAGAACTTCAAGACTGATGTTAAAGAAAATGGAAGTACTTCAATATTAAAAATTTAAAAATAAACAAAGCCCAGGGTGGAGAGTTTGGTTAGAATTTTATTTGAAGCTGATATTACCATGTGTATGTTCAGTTCTCCAACATAAAATCAGAGCTTTTGGAATCTTTTTCCCTCCCTCCCTCCCTCCCTCCCTCCCTCCCTCCTTCCTTCCTTCCTTCCTTCCCTCCTTTGCTTCTTCCTTTCTTCCTTCCCTCCTTCCTTCCTTCGCAGTATCTTTGCCATCTTGGTTCAAACATTAAATGAGTCAATAGAGTTCTATGAATTTTGATTTTAAGATTGAAAATTAATTTTATGGGCAAAATGCAATCACCAGCTTCAACATTTGTATCTATTATGTGTGAGTGCTTAGCAGCTCAGATCATGAGGGATTAAACATTTGAGAAGATGGATATTCACAGGATTGTTGGAAAGAGAGTTTTAATTAAAAAAAAAAAAAAAAAAAACAGGTACCGCTGAGAGAATAAAGACAATTAGCTCTTATGTAATGGTCATCAGGATCAGCACCCAGAGAGAAGGCGTCAGTCTGTTAGTAATGTAGGAGAAACCGACTTCCTCCCTTCCCAGGGAAGCTGCAGCACAGACTGTTTAAGTGCCCAAGGATCAGTCACTTTCCTGTAATATGGCTAAAGGTCAGAGGAATGTTCTGGAAAGATAAACCAGAGAATTATGACTTGGGTAAGTCCCATTTGCTGAAAGAAATTAATCTCATCCATAAATCTACCTTGTATTTTCTGCATAAAACCATACATATTCAAGGTTTAAAAAGTAAAACTTTCCTGTATAGTTGCTACTGATTTATTTCCTTGTATGTCATAGCTCTTGTCAAATACCTAAACTAAAATAATTTACTTATTAGATAGATAAGAAGATTAAGATTAATAGATAAGATTAGGTAGATAAGAAGGCATTTATTTAGAATATTCTTGGGAAAATTCCTCTCATATTTCAAGAATGACACTAGATACAGTATTTCTTCCCATTACATAATATAATTGATTAAATTCAGCAAAACACTGATTTAAGAATCAAAGAAATGTACTAAATTTTGTTACTTATTGTTAAAGAACTTTTAAAACTGTCAATCCCCTGGCTGCACTATGAATGTGCTAATTCTTTGTAAAAAATTGTATCAGAAAGCAACCAAAAACAAATGGAGTAATTGCTTGGCAAACATTGGGATCCAAAAGTTTACAAATTTAGATTTAGATTTGAAAAATCCAAAATCCAATTGATTTAAATATTAAAAAAAAATCAAGAAATGACAAATAAAAGGAGACTGTTTAGGTTGTTGGATTACTACTCTTAGGCACCCAGGATCTTAAAATAATTAACAAAAAGTTCTTGACTATATCATTACATAAATAAGAAACCAAGAAAGATGAGGTACTAAATTTTTGCTGTACAATGAATAGAAATACACTTTGTGAAAACTGTGTCTTAGAAGGCTACACAATAAATATGATGACTTGAAATTGCAAAATAAAAACTCCAAGCACTGTAAGCAATGCTTCCCCAATCCTCCCATGTCTTTCTAGTATTTATTAACTACTCCTAAAATCAAAATCTCTTCATTTTTTTTCTTTTTATAATTTTATTTCAGGGGGTAGAAACGTGTTGGTTACATAAATTGCTTTTGTACCATTTGAGTCACAGTTGTAAGTGTGCTCACCCCCTGGAGAGTGCACACTGCACCCCTCAGGTGTGAATTTACCCATCCCTCCCTGCTCCCACCTGCTTGGTTTCTGATGAGTGTTGTTTCGGTATGTGCATGAACTCTTCATTCTTTCTGGACTCACACTGTAATTTTGAGTCAATTTCTCTTCTTCTGTCTTCTTAGAACTTTAAAATCACAAACTCATGTCATTCCCTAATTATAGCTAGTCAAATACTCATACTAATCTCTTGTGCACATTCCTCACAGGCTAAACTGCCCCAACTTTCTCCAAAGAATGAATTTTTAGCATTACAATGATTTGCAGAAATCTTCTGTGGACCCATTTTCATTTTCTACATCCTTTGTGATAATTGGGAAAGTGATATCATCATCCAGAACAAGGTAAACCTAATAAAGTGCTATGAACACTACATACTTTTAGCTTTACTTCCTAATTTTACATTTCTCAGGCAATTAAAAACATACCAGTTTTCCAAATCATATTAAATTGTGAACACATGATTTAATATTGTTTTAGATGATGACATCATTGCGTTTGTCATTTGGGTATGGTGAAAGTGGGCATCTGTGTTTTGTTCCACATCTTAGAGATAAGGCATTAAGTTTTTCTTATTCAGTGTGATATTAGCTGTGGGTGTGTTATATATGGCTTTTATCATATTGAGATATATTTTTTCTATAATCAGTTTTTTGAGTTTTTACCATGAAAGAATGTTGAATTTTACTGAATGCGTTTTCAGCATCATTTGAAAGGATCAGATGGTTTTTGCCCTTCATTCTGTTGATATGATGTATCACATTGAATGATTAATGTATTTTGAACCATCCTTGCATCCCTGGTATCAATCCCACTGTCATGATAAATAATCTTTTTAATTTGTTGTTGAATTTGGATTGCTAGCATTTTGCTGAGGATTTTTGCTTCTATGTTCATCAGAGATATTGACCTGTAGTTTTGTGGTGTGTGTGTGCATGTCTTTGCCTGGTTTTGATATCATGGTGATACCTGCCTCACAGAATGAATTTAGAAGTATTCCTCCCTCCTCAATTTTTTGGAATAGTTTGAGTAGGACTGGTATCAACTCTTATTTGAATGTTTGCTAGAATTTAGCAGTAAAGTCATCAGGTACTGGGCTTTTCTATGATGGGAGACTTTATTACTGCTTCTATCTTTTTACTTGTTTTCATGTCTATTCAGGTTTTGAATCTCTTCCTGGTTCAATCTTGGTAGGTTGTATATTCCTAGGAATTTGTCCATTTCTTCTAAGTTTTCCAATTTATTAGCATATAGTTGCTCATAGTAGTCTCTAGGGACAGTTCAAAATGGGTAAAAAGACACAGAAACAATACTGGGAGCATGTAACAGCACGTCGGTGAAGACTGAGTATTAGCTGCATCCACAGGAGAAGGTGTTGCCTTCCCCGACTGCCAGCGAGGGAGAGGCGAGCCCACTTCCCCCTACAGGTGCTCACTCCTAACCTGCCTGCCCCACCTCAGCCATCAGCACCTCTAGTGAGGTACTCGACAGGATGCGGTGTCTGCCTCACACAGCTCAGGAGCCAGGGGGCTCAGAGGAGCTGGAGGGCTTGTCTACGTAAATCCTCAAGCAAGATCAGAGGCAGAGTCCCATGGACAAGTGCTTCCTCTTCTGTGATAAATAAGAAATTACAAGAAAACTCTACAGCTAGGTAATATTATTTCCTCTCTATAGCCAGTGTCAGCTTTCATGCTGTTTTATGATTTTTCTTAGACACAGATACGAGAGAAGCACCTGCATGGAAAACAACCACTAATTTCATGGCACCAGGTATTAACAAAAACGGCATTTCCCCTGCACTGGTAGAGAATGGAACCGCCTGAGCAGTTCTGGTTTTCCCTCCCTCTGCACAGATGGAAAGGAAAGAAAAAAATATCATTTATCTCATTCCTTGCTTCCACTGCTGCAGAAGGTAGCTCAGTACAGGGAGCAAAACCTTATTTTATTTCTTTCTCAAAAATTGTCCATAGTATTTTTAATGTGTCTTCTGTAGACTTCTCTACCTCTCTTGACAATGAACTTTCTTTGCAAAGAAGAAAAGCAACACTGGAAAGATGTATTTCTGATACTGAAGACAGCTTTCTTCTCTCTAAAGGATCATAGCTACTGTTTTAAATATTCTACTCTTAAACGTGCAGCTTGTCAAATATTTATAGACAGTGACTGAATGGCCTGTCAATCATTACTCATTACGCTATTCAGTATACACTTATCTTTCAAAATCAGATTTGTTTCCTGTTTATGTCGTCTTAAAAAATCAGGTGATAAACCCAGGTTTTATAAGGTCAAACTGAATTTTACAAAAAGAAACAGTTTATTTTTTTTAAAGACTTGTGTGCCTACCTATTCATTCACTCATTTTTTCATTTAATAACTAATGAATGGAGGATACTTTCCTAGGCCATGTGAAAAAAATAAAGATTTCCTCAAAGAGATACCTGTATTCCCATGCTTATTGAAGTATTATTTACAACAGCCAAGATATGGAAACAACTTAAGTGTCTATTGATGGATGAATGGATAAAGAAATTATGGTGTGTGTGTGTGTCTGTGTATATATATATCTATGAGTGTATATATGTAGACACATATACACACACACACATATATATGGTTTACACATACATGTATACACATATACACACACCCATACTATTCAGCCTTTAAAAAGAAGGCAATCCTATCATTTGCAATAGCATGGATGGAACTGGAAGACATTATGCCAAGTGAAATAAACAAAACACAGAAAGACAAATACTGCATGATCTCACTTATACGTGGGATCTAAAAAAGCTGAATTCATGGAAACAGAGAGTAGAATGGTGGTTACTAGGGGCAAGAAGATGGGGAAATGGGGAGACATAGGTCAATGGGTACAAAGCTGCAGTTACGTAGGACGAACAATCTGAAGATCTAATGTACAGCAGGAAGATAATAGTTAATAACATTGTGTTGTATATTGACAATTTGCTAAGAGAACAGATTTTAGGTGCTCTTGTCACATTCACACACACACAAAAGAGATAACTATGGAAGGTGATAGAATGTATTAAATTGCTTACCTATAGTACTCATTGCACCATGTGTGTGTATATATATATAAGTATATATATATATATATATGTGTGTGTGTATATATATATTAAAACATCATGTTCTACATCTTAAATTAATACTGTTAAAAAAGAAAGAAAAAAGACCTCATTCTTAAATGTGTGTATGTCATGTGAAACATCTTGTCCCCTAATTTGTACCTGCTGCTACTGGCCAAAGAAGGCCAGCTCCCAGGAACTGTGCTTGATTTGCTCTGCGCACGCACTGGTGAGCATAGCCTTGAGGGATGAGGCAGCTTAGTTATAAGGGCACCACGGCAGTCACTCCCTTTCCGGGTGGCTGAACAAACACCCCCGTGTGGCTGTCAGAGTGTCTCAGAACCATAGCCCGTGACCCGGCTGTCCTTTCTCCACCCTTTTGCAGTGTTGCTGGCTTCTGACCCAGCGTCTCCTGCAGCCTTCACCTACCAAACTCTGCCCTGAACTTGGCAGTGGGTTCTCTGGTGAGCCGGATCTTGGAGCGGCAGAAATAATGCACAAATGCAGGCTACAAAGCCGAGCCCGAGGAGCCCATCTTAGGAAACCTGCTCGTGTTTCTGCAGTCTCTGGCACTGCCCCTTGCCTGCCTCTCTGTGCAGCTTCCCCTGTGACATCTTCACAACCTTGTCGTATCCACACACTGCCTGTGCAGAGAAGTGAGGCATTCTCGCGGCTAGTGATGTGTCCGCAGAATGATTTTTTCGGACAGTTCCTCTTGTCCCTATCTTAAGCCTCTCATCTTGTGTTCTTCACCCTGAGGCCGCCTCCACCCCACGGCAGCTGTGGAATCACAGCAAGGACACCCTGCGCACGCTGTGCTTCATGCCAGACGCCCCTGGCAGGCCGGTCCGGCCCTTCCTGAGCAGGCGCCTCGGGCTGACTGATCCAAGTCTCCGCTTGAGCCCGGGTTGGAAAGTCTTTCCCGAGCTCAGCAGCTCTCCAGGGAATTACTTGTTGTCCAGACATGGTACATTTTCCAGCTGTTCAGTCTGAATCAAGCCCTTACCAGAAATATCCACTTCGTTAGCCTATTTTTCACTACTTTGAAATGCACATTTCTGCTCTCGTCCCGGATCTAAATGTTGTCCCTCCTTCTCACCTTCCATCCACCTCCTCTTGCCCCCTCACTGCCTCTGGGTCCATCTGGCCAATTCCTCCTCCCTACCTTTCAGGGACCCATCTAGCAGGCCCTGCCCCCTGCTCCTCGCCCCTTCTCTACAGGCTGCTGTGGCTGCCTGTAGCCTGTCCAGGGCTGACTTGATAGGGACACACCAGCCGTCTGTCACCTGCACACCTCTGGGACTCCCGGAAAGCAGAGAACTGCCTTTGGGCTCCGAGCATCCAGCCACGTACCAGGCACAGCTTTGTGTTCCATGAATATTTATTTTTGCTGAACAAATGTCTTCTACTTTATGAAAACTATGGTATTATTATTAAAGGATATATGGTCTGGCAGGACGACCTGAGTTTACACTTTTGGAAGGCAAGGACTACATCTCACAATCCTCTGTTTCCAGTAGCTAGTGAGGTCTCCAACACATGAAGGTCACAGCACCTTAGGATGACGATGATGATGGTGATGTGAGAATACTAATAAGAATGTGTCTCAAAGTGCACTGCTGACCCCAGTGTATGTTTCAGGGAACATACCAGTAATGATATTGAGATAGTAAGAGTGGCCATTGGTTTGATATTTACAAAATGCCCAGGACTGTCCTAAGTGTGGTGGGAACATCGGTTCCTTTTATCCTCGGAAGCACCTTGGCAGAGAAGTCTTGGCTCTCACTGTCGAGAAAGTGAAAATGGAGCCTGGGGAAGTTTAACGAAAACATCTCCCAAGTTGCACAGCTGGCGAGCTGGGGTTTGCAATCAGACTCTTTCAACTGCAGGGCAGGACACCTCACTCCCTGCATGCTCCTTAGTTTGAGGGTTCCAGTATCCCACGTGACTTCCCTGCAGACAGCCCATGTCACATCTGTAGCCACCACAAGCAAGGAAGTGGGAAACTGCTCCAAGGAGCCACCCTCTCAAGGCGGCTTCCAGAAAGCACTCTTTTCCTTCGAGGAACTACTGCTTGTAGCCATCAGATGCTGAATTTGACAGGCAGCATTTGGTGTCGCAAAGGAGCTATGGGTAAGTTTCCAAAATTCCAGCAGGACAGCCGATGGGAGCCCTGACTCATCCCGGGGCTTACCATGTTGAACACGGCCATGGTTAAAACGATGGCCGTGGTGACGACTGTGAGAAAGATCCGTGGCCAGGGACGGTTGGCGATGATGCTCGAGGACTTCAAAAGCCACATGAGAAGGGGAGAGGCTTTTTTGCTGCATTGCTAGAGGAAAGACAAAGAAAAAAAAAGGCGTTGCTATTTTATGTATTCTCTTCAGTTTCTTAAGGATGATGTTTAAAACCACAAGAAGCACCAACACTGTTCATAGACTAAGCAAATGGATTCTGTCCTCCCCTGGGGACCCACACCAAGTCACAAACCTTATTAAAATTACGTTGGCATTATTACTACAAACTGAGAACAAATTCAGTTTCTGTGACAGAGCTATGAGGTGCTCGGACGTCTTTTAACACAGACCTGAAGTTACGTTTTTAAGTGATTCTTTTGGCAATGGAAAAATGTTAGTTAATTAAACCAGCCTGAGGGAGATGTTGGTTTCTGATCACAGCTACGATGAAAGTTATCATAAATTCAGCTGATTGGTGTAGAAAACACATCAACCTGTCTTCCACCCCTTCCACTGCTGCATTATCTGGTCGTGAGAATACAGCCCAGAACACAGATTCAGTCTGAGGCCCGTACCTACAAGGACCACATCCAGAGGTCTAGGGCATGAGGGGTGATGGCTTCCCCTCAGCCCCCCTCGTGGGGCCTTCTCCCACATGGAGAAGCTTTTTTTAAAAAGAAACTTCCAAACAAATTTTAACAGTGTTGAGAAACACATAATATTTTAAAGTTTACCCTCTAAACCATTTCAAGTGTACAGTTCAGTAGTGACAACTATATTCACATTGTTGTAAACATCTCTGGAACTTTTAGTCTCACCAAACTGAAACCTTGCACCATTGAACAACTGCCCATCTCTCCCTCCTCCCGGGCCCTGGCAGCCACCACTTTACTCCCTGTTCCCTTAGCTTTGACGGCTCTAGACACATCCTGAGTGGAATCATGCAGTAGTTATCCTTTTGTGACCGCCTCACTCTCTCAGCAGAATGTCAAGTTCCATCAGCATTATGGCCGGATTTCCTTCTGTTTAAAGGCTGAATACAATCCCACGTTTTCATCCATTCATCTGTCGACGGACGCTGAGTTGCTTCACCTCTTGGCTGCTGAGAGAGCCGCTGCTACGAACACCGGCGTTGGTGAAGCTCTCTCCACACGAGAAGGAATCGAGGGCTTTGGGGAACATGCCCTGGGCCAGACGCTGCTCTGCGGGGCCTCAGCAGACAGGCCCACCCAGCCTGAGGGCCGCCGCTCCAGGGAGGCGCCCTTGCGGTTCTCCCCGGCCTCCAGGCGAGAGGGCAGCGGCACAGAGACCTCCGCTGAGGTGTGGGTGACACCAGCTCTGCCTGGGTAGGTGCTGCCATGGGTAACTATGGTGTCGGATGTGACAAGGAGGACATAAAGGTCCTCCAGGGATCGACATCCTAACCTTCATGCTACGGAGATTATGGTCCCAAGGCTATATGTCTCAGAAACATTAAAAATGATGATTTCAAAAAATTCAGAAGAATAAAGAAATAAATTACACTCTTTGACTTGCACCACTAAGTTAATCAATGGTGAGCCTGGTGTGACATCAATACAACTAAAATAAAGAATACTGCAGAGTAGCACTAATAAATGGCACTTTTATTTCTCTGCCTCTTTCACATTTTCTTTTTGCATCTTTCCTAAAAATATTGTTGCCATAAGCACTGCCGTATGTTAAATGTCAGTACAATTAAGTGAGATTCTACAATACAGGATGACAGGAGGTCAGAGAGCAAAGAACCAGCCGGTGGCCAGGGTTCAAACCCCCAGTGCTGTGAGACTTTCTGTGAGTTAATTGTCCTCTCTGGTCTCGATTTCTTCATCTGAAATGGGGATAATGATAGCACTTGCCTCCTTTATCTTTCCAGCGGTTTAGAGGAGCTATATAAAGTGCTTGGAACAGGACTTATAAATATTGGAGCTTCTTGTTATTTCAATAAAGAAAACATAGTAGTTTTCAGAAACATTTTAATGACTAAAAATCGATTTGCTTTATATCTATATAAACAACGATAAAATCCCCTCCTTTCTCCTCTTGCCACTATGGTCTTTTTTTCCTTCCAGTTCCTGATATAAAAAGACAAAGACTGTCTGCCTACAGCACACATGCCCCACGGAGGGACACGCAGGGCAAGGTTTCCAGCTCACTCCGTGGGCTGATTTTCCTGGGCCCTTCCCTGACTTCCCTGAGCACCTGTTCTGGCGCCCCCACCGGTGTGTCCCAGGCTGCAGGGGCTGCCAGGAGCAGAATCGCTGGCTGGCGGCAGGGGGCGCACTAGGCCCAGCTCTGCAGAGCATCTTCCCGCTAGACCGCAAGAGCCAGATCTGCACTTCAGGCTTCTGTGCAAGACTGCGTTTGGATAGGGGTTGGTGACGTTAAATCTGTCATCCAGTCAGATGCGCCTTAATGGTCTGAACACGCAATGTCTTAGCAGGTCATTTAGCCAGAGAGCATTCACCTGCAAATATTTACTACGATTGTTTAATGCACGCCACTTCTAATAAAATTAATATCACAGAACACAATAATCAGACTTGTGTTCTGTAGGAGAAGCTGTAATAACGTGTAAACTGACAGGATTTAAATGAAATATCTCATCTAGCTCAGATTCCATTAAATGAAGGCACTGGGTTTGATTCTCGCAAATTAAGACAATATTTATGCATGTACTTCCTGACTGACTAGGACTAGTGTCTTCTTTTAAGAGAAAATTATTAAAATCAATGCTTTTGTGTGTATGAAACTGTGATAATTTCTATACACAGAAATTATCTACAGATATGATCCAGAAAATGTTAAGAGCAGAAAATAAAAAAGTTTATCACTTCAGGAGAAAATTAAAAATCTAGCTCAGATTTCATATCATGGTCAATTAGGTAAAATATGATCTAGTTATTACACACATATTTTTGGAATTACAAAATTAAAACAAGTAACTCTGGTCAAATTTAGAAGAATACAGGGTGATCATCTTGCCAAATATGCTATCTAATAGGAGTGTATTATATTCAGTCATTTACTGAGACAGATGTGAACAGACGTGGGCAGATGTGCAGGAATTCCCTTTCTGTTCCTGTGCCGTGCTGGACAAAACGACAAATCAGTGGCGCCGGAGCTGCTCACCAGATGTGTGAGGTCGGGCACACCGGGGTCAGGACAACAGACCTGGATGTACTTGGTGGGTTCCTTCCCGTACAGCTCCCGTGCACACTGCAAAGCCCTCCGTGCAACCATTCTTAACCCTGCGCCGAATGTTCGTCATCTCAAGGTCGGGGAGGCAGGCAGCTGTCTCCCCCTCTCAGTCACCAAGGGCAGGTTCTGAAGTATAAAAATCCGTAAACCTTGCTGGTGGCAAGGACAAAGGAGTAGAAGATGACAGGGATGTGACAGGCCCAATGACGAGGAGAGAGGAGGAGGGAGATAAAGTTGTTGGAGTGAACAGAAGAAACCAACGATGGGAAAAAGAGGAGAAAAAGGACTAAGATCTTGAAATGGAAGGACCCTCATTAAGAAAAAAAGAGAATGTTGCTCAATTTGCAGCCCTGTGTAAAAATCACACCTGGGCCTTGATATGCTCCTTTGCTGCAGTTTATTCTGTTTTTAGTTAAGTATTAAAATAAAGGTCCTGGCAGAAAAATGCTTACCAAAACTCAGACCATCCCAATTAAACATTACAAATGATAACATCTCAAGAATATTTTCGCTATTATTCAGAAGATGCGATTTGACCGAAAATGAGAAAACGCCTGCTGTGAGCCCAGTGCAGCTGAGTCACTCGCTTTGATCTTTGGTTTAACTCCTGGCCTCATTGCAGCCAAATCTGTGTCCTCCCTTTCTTGATCATCGGTGTCAGTCCCTGTGTCCTGTGATCAATCCCTGCGTCCTACGATTGGCTCTTACAGTGAGCTCACCGTGCACCTTCTAGGAATGCTCGTCTGTGAATACCACACCCATCCACAGCAAACATGGGATTGGTACTAAATGTAGCGGAGGATGTAAAAGAAGAAGAAATACAAATTTATAGGAAAACCCTATCCCAGACTGGTGGTGGGATACTGAGCAGTGGGGTGTGGTAGAAAAAGCACAAGATGAATGCCGAAATCCTTAATCCAGTACATGCGGCTTCTCCACATAAGAGCAAAATGTTCATGTATTTTATTTGGATTAAAAAAAACAAGGAAAAAAATCCACCAAAAAGTTAGCCTGTCTGTCTCCCTGCTCCCCTCCCCAACTCCCCTTCCATTCCTTCTTTTCCTCTTTATCGTAAACCACTCGCAATGGGAACAACTGGTAATCTCTCAATCTAAAATTAATTCTTTATAATTGAAGTGAATAACCATGAAAGTAGACCGCATGTACAGTTCCATTAGTGTCCATTTTAAAAATAACATGAGATACCTGAAAAGAAGTAGAAGTTCATATTAAGTGAAGTTTAATAGAATAAAAAAAAACATTCAGAAAAGTTATAAATAACCAGCGTGGTCAAGTGGCAGACTTTTATTATGACAAAAACAAAGCTCATGTTAAAGTCTTGACTGGAAAACATGGTGGTTAAGTTCATCACATGAACATGTGTTTTTGCGTATTTGCCTACAGGAACAGCTACTTTGGCATTTTAATTGGCCAAGGATTGTCATTCTGAAGGGCAGGAACAAGCTGGAGCAATAATTACTTGTAACATTTAATGTCACAAAGACTGTCACGTGTACTTTGATTGTCTAATTGTCCTTGAATTTCCCACAGGAAGATTTTTTTTCTTATTCTCATCAATCATATTCCACAAAATCAACCTGTTTCTTCCTCAAGCCCTGGGTGAGCCACATTCCTTGATCATCGCTCTACTGCATGGAGCTTACAGCACTGTCCATGTTGTGTTGTCTTTGCTGACATATTTGTCTTTGGCCACATGCAGAGCTGATTGAGGATGGTGACCATATCTCACTATCTTTGTGTTTTCAGAGGCCAGCAAACTGTGTGTCCAACAGTAGGAACTCGACAAATGCTTGCTGGATGCATTCACTATCTTAATGATGGATCGAAAGGGAATTATCAGGGGACAGAAGCAAAGAAGGAACTCAGTGTTAAAGGGGCTGAGGCTTTGGGGTTAGTCCAGGATGTCCGGAATAGGACACAGGCTACAGCACTAGGGGATGAGCTTTTAACGCCCACAGGGGAAAGAAGGTGCTGCCTTGGGCTTATAAAAGGTGGGCAGCCAGGACTGTGGCCCCAGAATAAAACCCAGAGCCTTAAAAAGTTGTTCCTTTTATGTGGAGAAGTCTGGCAGAACTCTACTTGGTAGTTCAAGGAAGTATCAATGAGTTTCTAATGATAAATTTAAATTCTAAATAAGAGTGTGGGTTTGAAATTACATTATTTTGATTCATAATGAGAATCCCAAAGTGAGGGTTTATTAATCAGGTCAAAAACCAGAGAAAGTCCTGGAAGCTCTGGCAGAAGCAAGAACGACACCGCTTGTAAGTTGTACTTACAAGTGACATCCCAGAGTGCAGGGACGTCCCAGTTGGGGTCGGGGCAGTTCCTACTGAACATGACCTCCCAATGAAAACAAATTATGAACTACATAAGGCAGTGGACTAGATGAAGAAGAGTCAACACAGATAACAGTACTAGAATGAGCACAGCAAGATCTTCAGATATTACACCAATCTGAAATGGCCTATAAAATAAGATTAAAGTAACAAAAGAAGGATTAGAATCCACAGTGAACAAGCAGGTTGTTAAGAGAAAATAATAGGCATATTTTTAAAATAAGCCATATGGACTCTCTAGAGATGAAAATGCAGATATTGAAATTAAAAACTCGGTGGCTATAGAGGGAGTACATGAACTGTCTCTGAATGGCTGACGAGGGTCAGGTAGATCTCAGGAAATAACCCACAAAACAGCATAGAGGGGTGAAGAGATGAAGGATGTGAAAGCAACACTGAGACACGGAAGATGCGATGAAGAGATTTGACATATCCCTAATAGAAGTTTGAGAAAAATAGAAAAGAGAGATCAGAGAAGAGACAAAAATACAAGGAGACATCAGGCAATGGCACTGTGGACTGGAGCAGGATGTGCGGTCTGTGGTTGGAGACACACTGAGACCCAAACAGGGAAAATGAAAGTCAACCTACACGTCAACACGCAGCATCTACTGCCCATAAAGACAGCGAGCAAACCCTACAAAAAGCCCACAGAGACCGGGGACCAAGGGACGACAACCAGACAGACAGTAGACCTCTCCTCAATACAACAGAAGCCAGAAAATTATGAAATCATGTTTTTAAAATGTTAGAAGAAATATAAATTATTATTATACAATGAGGAAAAAATAAAGACTTTTTGAAATACCCAAATCGAGTGGATATACTATTCACAGCTCTCATGGAGGGAATTATAACAGCAAGTGCTTTAGTAATATGGAAACCAAATCCTGGAGGAAGGAACGGTATTTGGAAAAAACAGTGAGCAAAGAAATTGTTAAACTAAAACAAGAATAATAATAACAATGAATAATTTGAGCAGTTTAAATCTAGAAGAATTTAAACGACATTAGCATGAAAGATGGAATGGTCAGACTTAAAGCACTGAGAGTGCTACTCTTCAACAAGAAGACGGAGATATTAAGGAACCTTGCTAATCATGGCGTGTTACATCTTTTAAGGTTAATACCTGATAAAACAGACTAGAATATACAACTTCTGAGTCACTAGAGGGAATAAAAAGGAATTAACTCCATGGGTCCAAGAGAAGACAGAAGAGGAGGAAAAATAAGTAGAAGCAAGAAAGATATTAATACATAGTAGATTTTTAAAAAGTAAAATAAGATTGTAGCAGTAATTATAATACACATAAATGTATTATACTTGCCAAGTAAAAGAGAGACATTTCTGGATCTGGGAAAATAACATATAGCTAGACGTTGTTTACCAGAGATACACCTAACACTTACACAATGACAAGGAAAAGCTGAAAGTAAAAAGATGGAAAAAGAAACACCGGGAAAATTCTAACCCAGAAAGATACGGTAGAGTTATACTGACGTTAGAGAAAATAGACTTCAGGGGAGAACACTGCTGTGGGGTAGAAAGCCTTGCTGTTAGCTGGTGTGTGACCTACTTTTCCTTTCCCACGCTGACCTCTATATTTGCGCTTTCATCTCCGCCTGAGCGAGGCTGGGGGCTGGGGATCACGTTACCTCTGCTGTACAAAGCACAAGGTAATAACACAGAAGAAAAATTTCTTCTGACATTTTCTGGCATTTTCGTTTGCTGAATCTAGCATACTTGTTCTAAAGATGTTCTGGAGGTTTGTTTGGCTTTTTTTTGTGGTATTTTTGGTCACAGTTACTCTCTCATATTTGTTACAGAGATGTAAGTCCCCTCAGGTGGCTTAGAAGGTTAAATCTGACCGTAAATGCGCACTTGCTATCATTATTACTACTACAATGACGACAACTGTTTTTATTCTTTTATTGCTGATTGTGATGAAAATGTGAACTTGAATCTCTAATTTTAGTCTTAGTTTCTACCTAGATAACATGGATTGTTTTCATTATCAAATAAAGTAATAGGGACGAAAACACTCTGAAGGACTTTCATATGTACAAAAACATTTTGCAAAGTAGTATTATTAAGGGTACTTTCTTACTAGAGTATTTTAGTCTAAATTCAATTATAAATTAGCTTTTTCTTTTATTTTATCAAATATTTTTTTAAGATGAATTCACACTTTGCCCAGAACCTAGTATTAAGTAACCTGGACCAAACAGTTGACTCATGTGTCTTGGGAAACTAGACCAGAAGAGAACACGAAGGAGCTACTGTGTGAGGCCACCTGGACTCGCCAGTGTGATTCTGATCAATGGGTGCTCAGTAGTCACCGCAAGGCAAGCTCAGCGCCACGCTGGTTCGACCCTGCCTGGTGCTGCGCACCTGTCTGCCAGCAGCTCTCCACATGCAGCCTGGCACTGCTGGAATCGCCTCCAGGGACGCCTGCTTGCTTGCTGTACACCACTGAGCAAGCTTCACGGCGTCTGGGAGCTTCTGTATTGTTAAACTGCAGCATGGACGTTCCCTCCTAGCACTCTTGTGGGGACCAGTGAGCCAGCAGACGCTAAGTGTCCCGCAGAGCAAGCAGGTATCTTTAACCTAACATTTACCACTTACAAACTGCGATGCGGCTGGAATCAGAACCGCTCTTGGCGACCTTGCCCACCATCAGCAGTTTGGATTGATCCCAGAGGCTCCCACCCAAGGACACGAAGCCTGTGCAGGCCTCAGCAGTCGCACCCTCCTGACTCTGCCCCAAAGCCTCCATTTGCATCCTCAGGAGGTCCGACTGCAGCTCCTTCTGCATTATGTTTTCGTGGAGATAACATTTCTACTCGAAATGATTGGAAATGGAAACTCACTTAAGAACATGGCACTTCTGGAGTCCTGGGTCCCTCGGTCACAAAACGAGGGGCGGGGCCAGCCGTCTCTGGGCTCTCACCCAGCCCCTGATTCCACAGTTCTGAAATGTTAGGTGGCAATCGACATAGGATGCCGAGCGCCTCGCGAAGGCACCTGCGGCAGAGGTGCCCGAGGGGACCTGGCGCGGGAGGACTCCAGGACTCAGGCGGGGTGCGGTGGCCGGGAGCCCCCCAGAGCGCTGAGCTGGATGAGGAGTTTCAGCTCGGAAGGAGTCTAGTTGGGGTGAGGACGGGGTGGGACGTTTTCTGAGCAGTGTGGTGCCAAGAAATTGCACTTGGGTGCAACCCAGCCTTCCTTCAAGCTGACTGCTATTAAATATTTATCTTGTGTTTCAAGTGCCCCAAGTACCATCATGAGCAAAACAGGGCTGCAGCGAACTCACTGAAGATCTTTCCAACTAAAATAATAAAAGTAATGATGCAAAAGGGGAACCCGGCCCTCCCAGCACAAGGGAGCCGGCAGGGGAAACGGTGGGCTCTTCAGAGTTGGATTATGAAATTGAGAAGATCATTTCCAACAGAGGAGACAGCCTGCAGCATGTCTGAGTCAAGGGATCAGGCGTATATGAGCAAGAAATTTCAATGCAGCGTGCTGGAGGCTGCCGCCAGCCCCCCACCCTCCCCTCAGCCACACGTTCATTCACACGTAGAACCCGTCCCGGTGCTAGGACGTCGGAGAAGGTCCCTTAGGGCACATCTAACTCTGCCAGAGAATGGTTGGCAACTGTGAGATGAAGGGGGTGCTACACAGAGCTAGAGGGGTGGAGGAAGGAGAAAGACCCCCATGAAAACAATATAAGAAGCCCAGTAGTGTTTAGTTAGCACCTACTTATTGAACAGATCCATGTGATCGCACCCTGCTGGATTCAGTGAAGGGACAGAGAGCAAGTTTAGGGAACGTTCTTGTCTTAAGAAACTTAGTATATGTTAACGGAAACAATAGAAAAACATTAGCGGTCTAGATGAGATATTATATAATTGAGGCTAAACCGTGTAGCACAACTAAAGTCCCATGGGGCGTTAAGAGGGCCCATCATGGGCGGGACTTGGACCGGTGTCTGAGCAGGATTCTAGGAACCTGAGCCCATTCCCATGGGCAAGAACTGAGGGGCAGGGAGGCACACCCTGGGGAGACACCGAGGCGGGGCTGGGCTTCTCATGGGAACGATAATAAAAAAGAAATTTCCTGCCATGTTTTTCAGAATGTGTCACTGAAAAAATATATGTATGATTTTTCTACCAAAAGGAAAAATAATTGCATTTCATTATCACCCTCATTTTTTTGCCCATTTTGGTGTTTTTCTTCCTTTTTATCAAACTCAGCTGTAAGGTGGCCAATTCGATTTACTTGTGTTGCGTATTTTGTACAACAGAGGGTGACAAAGGCAAGTACTTGGAAGAAAAATATCGGCCAACCTTACTTTTTTGCAACTTCCTTTATAAAGGTATTTTATTTTAATTCTTTCTACAGAGAATTTAGCACTGATATTATTAGCACGATTGTCTTTGTCATTTTAGTTTTCAGAAAGTTACCGTATGCTAATAGAAAGTAAGTTTGGAGTATTAAATACTTTTCATAAACTCAATATTTAATTCATAAATAAATGCAAATCATTATAAAACCTCATACAATTGTAGGCTATTAAGAAGCCCAGGAATGGGCAGTTAGGATGTGGTAATGTTTCTCCCGGACCACTGTGGAATATCTGTAATAGGCAGAGTTTTTTGACCGAATTTGGAGGGTAAAGTACAAAGCGCACTTAAGCCTTCTGAGATTGGCTGCACACTAATATGTTTGATGCTGAGAGTTGAAAAGTCCATACAGAATGGTCTAAACAGTAAAAAGAACCTATTATTGCAAAGAGAATAAATCCTTCTTGAATTTTTTGTGGACTACATCCAGACCAAGGATCATGGCTGGCTACTGGGAGAGACTCATTGGTGGATCCTATCCATTTGAGTTTAGCAAGGCCCGATGTCTTCAAGGTTAGCCTTCCTAGCTACATTGGCATAATACAGGCTTCTTGTGAGGAGGGAGTGGGCACCAGTTCATTTGTAGCCTTGAAATTTGCTCACTGAGACACTACAGAGTCAAAATGAACTTCCTAGCATGTGGTATATGGGTGCCAGGGTCTTGGGGAGCCCTGGGAATGAGAAAGGATGGGGAGCTGTTGACAGCTTGTAGGGGCCCCAGGCTGGCCCAGGAGGGACCAAGAGGTATGACAGGTAGATTCCAGTGAGGCTGAAAGAGGGGAGCTCACATAAGAGCAAAGCTTTCCCACAAAGGCAGCACACTTGTTCTTGGAATCCTTTTTACCTACCCCAAGATCTATGTTTCTTTTGTAACAACCAGTGTAAAGAAAATAGCCTGAAACCCTACAAATACATGATATCCCAATGCCCAAGACTGGGTTCCTTGTTACAGAAAATGAAAAATACAGCTAGTTAGGCACAGTGATGTAAACTGATATAATTAGAACTAGGCCGGGATTTCCAATGCAACCACGGAGGATGGTTCCTGTGCTGACAAACGTCTGCAGAGGCCTTATGGGAGCAAGGACAGGAGAGGGTGGAGCCCGAGTGCTTTTCTGTCCAAAGGATGATTCTGGGATCAAGGAAAACCAGGCTTCTTTATAAAGCTGGTATTTTAGAACTTTGCCAAGGATTCCCATGACTCTTTCAGAGTGGTTCGATATTCAGCAAGGCCCTTCTCTCTACAACCTGCAGTGTCTTCAGGGAATCTCAAGAGACTGGAGATGCTACATATGCATTCGAGTAAATCAGAAACCACAGTTCCGATTTTGCAATAGTTTTCAATGAGGTTTGAAACATCTAAACTATCATGTAGTAAACAAAATCCACAGAAGTTTGCAAAGGTGCCAGGCACCAAAGACAGAGTGCCCACTGCTGAAAGCAGAGATGAGCTTTGGAATCTTAACCGGTGTTGGCCAAAAGATTTTGACATATCAGGTATGCGATGGACGGCCCAGGGCCGCAGGACTACTGCTTTTCAGAGCCTCTGAAGGGAAGATGAGGATTTTAAGAGCGCATTATGTTGTTGCTGAAGTAACAGTTTGTCCTTTGAAATGCAAAATGACATTGCAGTGAAGACTCCGATGCGCAGTGAAAACCCATGCAGAATGAGAAAAGTGCTTTCATAGAAGCCATCGGAGTCCCCACTGGGTATAGTACAACCCCGAGAGGTGACAGGTAGACCACAGATTTGAGTCTATTTCCTGGCAACATCATCTAAATGGCAGAAGAAATCATGATTTTGGAAATATGAAAACATCTATGGTATTTTCTATAATATAACCCAAGATGGCACATAAAATGTCATCCATTGACGAACGTTGTAAAGATTATTCTTATTTATTTTGTGTAAGAGATTATGGTCATGTTAAAATTTTGATTAAAAAAACTCTCTGAACCTTCTCCCGAGGATGCCCAGGAACTCTGCTCAGGAAACTTGGCTCAGGTGGCCTCTCAGTTTCAACGCATCTCCACGGAACAAATCGAAACACAGCTTATGTTGGGGACCTCTGTCCCACTGTTGGCTTTCTCAGGATGCTCTCAAAGAGCCATGGCCAACGAGCAATGCTTGCTTTAACTCAAGAATAAACTTAGATTTAATTCCCTTATCTAGAACTAGCATTTAAACCATAGAGTCTACAATGATTGGCTTAAATTAAAACACTAAAAAAGATATGTTAACATTTTCTTTCTTCAAATATTCCAAAATTTTATATCTTGAAAGTGGATGTGAAAGATGTATCAGGTTTAAATTTTAATTCCCCTGTACACTGAAAGCCTCCTAGGATGCTCACACTTACTGCTGCACATACTCTGATAACTTAGAGATGATAAAAAGTACCGACAGGAATAAATAAGCAAAAACATAATTTTACGGTGTGATGTCTGACATTGCAAACAGTCTCCAAATTAGTGCCTTTGCTGTGCTTGAGCTGCCTTGGTTTATATTCTGGGGCTGTTGGCCTGAAGGGTGCATGTTTCTTTATCGGGATCTGTAGTTCTAGAAATGAGAATCACCAAGCTCCCTGGTTTAGAAAGTTTTTAGCAAGAAATCAGTTTTCATGAAATGAGCACACCTTCAGAGACGGTCCATATTTGCAGTACCTACCAAAAGCTGTCCAGCAAAGCAGACGAAGAGGATGAAGGCAAGCAAGAGAAACGCAGCTCCAAAGGAAATCCCGAAGGTGGATGTTCTACCAGAAAACAAAAAGGAGCAGGTTAGTGTGGAGGTAGTTTCTGGAAAGTTATGAGTAACATTTTTGGATTAATTAGGACTTAATTAAATGAACACTGCAATCCTCAATAATTTTTTGAGAAGTACAAATGGAGCTAAAACAAACCAAACACGTGCCCATGGAGAAGTGTCTATAGTTGTGAATGGATCAACTTGTTATGACTCATTAAAACTGCTCTGGAAGCATCGGTTCTTTATGAAAGAAAAACAACCTTTTTAAATGGCCCGCCTATGTCCCTGGAACGTTCTTGCCACACTTGGCCACAATCCCTCATCTTGGCAGCCTCACCCCGAGGGCCTGGAAGACCTGAAGCCCCAGCCCTGCTCCTGCCAACCCAGGAAACACTGAGTCCTCCCCAGCCCCAATCCCCCCCAACCAGATTCAACCAATTCAGTTCAACCCAGTTGCGGCTAAATGTTTGGTGAGGCTTTTATAGGCTCGAACAAGCCAGCAAGCAAAAAAGCGTCCTATGATCACGTGAAAAACACGCCCACTAAGTTATAAATTCTGCCACTGACAGATTCCAAGTTTATTTATAAGAATCACATGCATTTCTGAGAGGTCCTTTAAATAATTAAATAACTCACAGCCTTTTAAAAACTTCCTTTAATCCAAGGATAGAAAGTTGCAGGAGTATAAACAGGGCTGAAGCACAATGAATCGTCAAAAATGAAATTCAAGTGGAACGTCCAGGGAGAGGTCGGACGGTGTCTGAGACCGAAAAGAAAGCTTATGCCAAGCAGGTTGGCTGGAGCTAGCGAGGAAACAGAAGACTTGGCACTGAGAAGAAGAGTGACCCTGATGTGATGATGTACAGAACCGAAGGACCAGACGCGAGTGAGCCACAAGCTGGAAGCCCCCTGCAAGCGCACGGCTGGCAGCCCAGCAGGCCTGGAAGCACAGCAAGTGGTCAGTGCACTGATAATCCCTGTGCTAAGGCGGGAAGGCACCGCTTGCCTCACTGTCTCAGCCACCTAGAGATGATTACGGGGGACGCACATCCAGCAAGATCGACAAGAACTTGAGTTAATCAACACTTGCGCCTGACCTAGTGACGTTCACGTTTTGCGGTAGCAATGAGACTCTGCTGAGGGGTGCATATGCACCAAGTACACCCGGACTGTTGACTCGTCTCGTGGCCAGGCCCACGCTAGGCTGCTGTGATACAACGAGGAGTAAGAAGCCATCCCTGCAGGGGTGAGGGGTGTGCCGGCCCACACCTCAGAGACATGGAGGGCTCTCGTCCTTATCCCTGAGACTAAAGGGGACCACAGTGATTCGCCTGCTGGGCTTAGGTTTGCCATCTTCTCCTCTGGTTTTTACAAGAAAGCTAGGACAGGTTTTCTTTGACTCTGTGTTCTTCCTAGTTCCTTCTTGGTGTCAAGGTGTTGCCAGCCTCATATGGCCGAATTTGGAATCATTTCGTCTTTTTCTTAGGCCTGGAACTGTTTAAATACTGAATTACTGATCTCTTCTTGAAGGTTTGGTAAAACTCAAATGTATTAAATAAAACCATCTGATGATGGGGATAGTGATGATGATGATAGCAGTGGTGGTGATGAAGATGACCATGCCAACATGGAGTATTTTTGTGTGCCAAGTGCTGCTGTGATATATGTATCATATATAATATACACATACACATAAACACTTCACTTTATTCTCACAATACTCCTATATAATAGTTACTATTACTACCTCATTTACCAAAGAGAAACTGAAGCCCAGAGAAGTTTAAGAAACTTGCCTGAAGTTGTATCTCTATTAAGTGGTGCTGTCAGGATTTATGTCTACCCACTTGTATTCCTGATTATGTTCTGTTTTAGGAGTAGACATGTCACATTTCTGCCATATGTATTGGTTCTATCTTTTGAGCCAATTTTGACAATTTTCTCAGAGAATTATCCATTTCATTTAGATTTTTAATTGTAAAATATTATGCATAATATTTTCTTATAATTTTAAAAGTCTCCATATTTGAAGTAATTTCTTCTTGTGTTTAATGTTGTTTTTCTTATTTTTTCTCTAGATCAGATTTTTGAAGCTTTGCATGTTTTGTTGATCTTTTCAAAGAATGAGTTCTTGGTTTATTGTTAAAGTCTATTATTTCTGTTCTTTCTCTATATTATTAGTTTCTGATTCAACTTTTAAAACTTCCTTTCTTCTTTATTTAAACTTTTATTGTCCCTTTTCTTGATTCTCATTTACTGCCAACCTTTTATATTTTCTAATAAATGCATTTAGGACGTAAATATTCCAGTAATTACTGCTTTGGCCCAAACCCACAGCCTTTGATTCATAGCTGCTCATTATTGCTCTCTTCTAAAAAGCCTATAATTTCAATTCCTATTTCCTTTTGACACAAGAGCAATTCAGAAGTCTGATTGCTAAATTCTACAAGGATATTATTGTTGGCGGGTCCTTGTTATTTCTAATTTCATTAGATTTGATCAGAAATTGTAGCCTCAATTATTTCTGCTTTGACAATTTATTTTTCTTCCGGCGTATGATAAACATATTCTACTTCTACTATGTCTTACAGATTTTTAGAAAAGAATATGTATTTTCTTTTTGTTGGTAACAAAGCATGTTCTCTAAATATGTCTATTTATCGAGCCTGACGAGTTAGTCAAATCCTTAACGGGCTGACTTACTTGATCTGTCAGTGTGAGAATGTGTTAACATTTCCAGTTAGGATTGTCAGTTTGTCAATATATATGAACATTTTAATAATTTCTGTCTTATTTATTTCAAAGAGATGGTAGAGTGCATAAAGATTTATGATTGTTAAATTTTCTTGGTGATTGCATCATAAGAAAAATCTTTCTTTTTTAAATGCTGAATGCCTTTCATTCGAATTCTGTATTATCAGAAATGTATATTATTGCAGCTTCCTTTATTCTGTAGGCTGTTTCCTGGAATAAATATTCTCCATCCTTTATTTCTAACCTTTCTATGTCTTCTTATTTTAGCTACATCTCCCATATGTAGTACAGATGTGGCCTTTGGTTTGTAGCACCAACCTTTTAGTGTCTTTCCATGAACAGGGCATTTTTATCCACTCACAATTATAAAATTTGTCAATATTTGACCAGTACATTCCATCTTACTTTCTTAAAATGTTTGGTAGAATTCATATAGAAATCATCTGGGTATGAAGTTTCCTTTGTGGGAAGAATTTTAAAAACAAACTCAATACATTTAACTGATGTATGCTTGCTTAAATTTCCTAAATTGTTTCAGGTTTGGTAAGTTGTCTTTTCAAGGAATTCTTCCATTTTACTTAAATTGTACATCTTTTGGCCTCAAGTAGTTTATAGCACTCCTTACTAATCCTGTTAGTGTCTGCAGGATCTGTGACGAGTCCCCTTTTCCCCGTACACTGTTAGTTTGGGCGCTTTGCGATTCCCTCTTTTACTTTCTTGATCAGTCTTGCTAGTGGTTTATGAATTTTTAAACCTTCAAAGAGCCAAATTTTGGCTTTATTGATTTTCTTTACCAGTTGTTTTCCATTTCATTGACTTCTTCTTTTACCTGTGAGTACTTATTCCTTTCTATAATGCTTGCTTGATTCTAATTTGCTCATCTTTTTCTGGATTCCTAAGTTAGGAATTTAGAAAATTAATTCTAACTCTTTTCCCTTTTCTGTATTCACAGTATTTCAAAGGTACAAATTCCCTTCTAAATTGCTGCTTTAATTACATCCCACACATTTTGATACAATCTATTTTGATATTCAAACATTTTAAAATTTCTCGTTTGACTTATGGGTTAGTAGTCAAAGGTATATAGTTTCACATTGAAATATTTGGGGATAGTTTCAGATATTCTATTGTTAATGATTTCTAATTTGATTTTGGTGTGGTTAGACATCAGATATAAGCTACTTGTCTGTTCAAATTTATTTCAATCTTTTCAAATTTGTTGAGATGCTTTTATGGCCTAGAATAAGTATATCTTGGTCCATGGTCCATGTGCAGTTTAAGAAAACACATATTTTGCAGTTGGGTTTGGTGTTCTATGAAATATCAGTTAATTCCAGGAAGTTGATGATCTTGTACAGATCTTCTATATCCTTATTTCTATAGTAAGGGATAGAAAAGGGATATTAAATATATAATTATGATTATGGATTTGTCTACTTCTCCCTTTGGTTTTGTCAAACATGCATAAGATTATTTCATGGCTTAGTATAAGGTTTTTCTTACCTGCATTTTATAGCTCTTTTATTAGATAGCACATTTCATGATTTTATGCTTCCTGATGAATCGACACTTTCAGTATTATTCAATATCTTTCTTTATCTCTGTTAATACTTCTTGCCTTCATACGTACTTTGTCTGATATTAATATATGTACAGGAGCTTTCTTGTGCTTATTGTTTACATCATATATATTTTCCATCCCTTTACTTTCAACCTAACTAACTTCTGGATTTAAAGTGCATCTCTTGTAGATAGTATGTGGCTTGGTCATACTTTTGTTTGGAATGTTAATTTAGTCCTTGCACATTTAATAATATGTTTGAATTTGATCTCACCCTCTTACTATCTACTGCTTATTTGTTTTACTGCTTTTGTTTCTATGGTTTATTACATTTGTGAGTATTATTTTAAATCTACCATTCTACTATTTGTTTTCTGTCCATCTCATTTCTTTTTTTGTTTCTGTTCCTCCTTTATTGCCATTTTTCATTAGTTGAATATTTTTAAATAATTTTTTTTTATTTTTTTCTATTGGCTTTTTAGCTTTACCTCTTTTATTTTTTAGTGATTGCTCAAAAATTAAAATATACATTCTTTACTTATCAGAAGCTGCTTAACATTAATATTGTATCACTTCGAAAAATGCATATGATCTTTACAACAATGTAATTGCATTCTCCTCCTCAACATAATTCTTAGTATATGTCATTATTTTAGCATCAAACCATCCACTGTCTTTTAGAGAAATTAATAAAAGACAAGTGTATAGT
Source organism: Avahi laniger (assembly GCA_963575035.1). Classification (NCBI taxonomy): domain Eukaryota; kingdom Metazoa; phylum Chordata; class Mammalia; order Primates; family Indriidae; genus Avahi; species Avahi laniger. The sequence continues at coordinate 107,884 of CAUYSK010024256.1, forward strand.
CTTTTATACTCTCTCACAGATATTGAGCATGTCCAGTGCTCTCCACCCTCTCCTTAGATTCATGTTTCCTTCTGATATCATTTCACATTAGCTTGAGAAACTTCTATTTCTTGTATTGTAGGTTTGCTGGTGGTGAATTCTCTCAGCTTTCTTTTACTTGCAGAATGCTTCTATTTCACCTCAATTTTAAAAAAGTGGTATTTGTATTGAATATTTAATTCGGGGTTGATCATGTTCATATCAGTTGTTTAAAGATGTTCGATTGTCTTCTGCCCTTCATTGCTTCTGATGAGAAGTCAGCCATTCTTTCGGTCACTGATCCCTTGGGTGTAATGTCTTTTTGTAATGGCTCATTTAAGGTGTGTGTGGTTTTTGTTTCTTCTTTGGTTTCCAGCAGTTAGACTGTAATATGCCACATGCAATCTTCTTTATATTTATCCTGCTTGCTGTTCACAGGGATTCTTGCCTTTGTAGGTTGATGTATTTCAACAAATTTGGGAAAATTTATCACTAAGTGTGCTGGTAATTTCCTGTTTGATTTCAAGGACATTCCCATCCCTCTCCTACAGATTCTGTTTCCAAGATTCTTTGCCAACTGTTTCTAGCCAGGTTTGGCCAAAGGCAAGTACTGGCGGGAGGCTAGAAGGCAGGAGAAAGGAAGGAGTTTGGGTATTTCTCCTTATACTCTACTTAGCAGCCATTTTCTGGATGGACTGCAACTTCTGTCTTTTCTAAAGCTCTGGATCCTTGTCAGATAACCCACCTACCTCAGTTTCAGCTGTAGCCTTGTCATGATTATAGCTTCTGTAGGAAGGCCCAGGAGGTGGGTGTCTGGTACACCATCTCCATCCTGTTTCCTTAAAAATCTAGAGGTGATAGCATGTACCTCCTATTGCTAATCTCTTGGTTGCTACCCTATTGCCTGTTTGATTTATCAGCTTTTCCCTCATTCTGTAAATATTTCTCTTTATTAAGTTCCTTTTTTGAAATACCTAAAGCAATTAGTTTGCTTTATTGGAACCTAATCCATTGACTAGATAAAAGTTTTTCTGAACACTACTATATCATTAATGGTTAGGTAGAAACCTATGGGGGAATTACAATCAATTACTTTTCCAAATTTCTTTTCTGTCCTTTGCAAAAGGAAAATTTTGAAAAAGCAAAAACATTCAGTTTTTAAAGAAGTATTTAGTATTAGAAGTATTAAGCAAATATCTACATATTCCTTTGTTTGTGCCATATTTGAATTTTCTTATCAATGGACAAGTGATTATGAATTATATTAGCCTTTAATTACATATATATTAAAAGATTTAGTGATAATAACTGTGGCTTAATATACTTGCAAATGATATGATTTATTTTATGAATCGGAGTGTAAACAATTGATTCTTATATAGTAAGTTTTATAGGCTTTGTTTTCTAAAATGCATTTCAATGTTTGTTTGTTTAGGAAGATTCCATTATGAAGACAGGTGACAGAGACTCTGAACATTCTGGAAACAGGTAAAATAGACATGTTCATGCCTGAGAAAACAATAAAGTTATTAAAATTTAACTCTTGCCATTCTATTATAATATGCTGTATATAGTGAAGAACAGCTGAGAAGTGGCGATGATATTTTTTTTAGATATATCTAAAGGCCACTATTTTGCTCTTTTCTCAAAAGTCAACATCCATTAAAGGCTAATAAAGGAAAACAATGTTACTAATATGGTTGACTATCTGTTTTTGCTTTGGTATAATGTATGACAGATGCCCATTTAAGTAGGGATGATCATTCTTAAATGTTATGACACACAAAACTGACTCGCTGAATAAACCTACCTATAAAATATAAAGAGATTGGCTTAGTAATTAAATAAAAAAAACTACTTACAAGGAAAAACCCATGCTCAGAAGACTTCATTGGTAAATTATGCTAAACATTTAAAGAAGAATACCTATTTTTTTTAACAAATTCTTCCAGAAAATAGAAGAGAACAGTTCTTAACTCATTATATGATGCTAGTATTACCCTGATGCCAATATTAGACAAAAATATCACAAGAAAATAAAACTGGACACCAATGTCTCTTATGCATACAGATAGAAAAATCTTTAAAAAATATCAGCAAACCCAATCCAGCCACATATAAAAAGGTTTATATGTCAGGACCAGGTGGGATTAATCCAAGAAATGTGAGATTGGTTTAATGTTTGAAAATCAATCAAGGTAATACACCGCATTACTAGAATAAAGGGGCAAAAACCATGATTAACTCATTATCTGCAGAAAAAGCATTTGACAAAATCCAACGTTATTTCACAATAAAAATATTATTAAATAAACTGTAAATAAAATAAAGTTTCCTTAACCTGATAAAGGGTCTCTATGAAAATCTCGCAGCTGATATCATACTTAGTGGTAAAAGGCTGAATGCTGCACTGGGTTCAGTGGCTCACACCTATAATCTCAGCACTTTGGGGAGGCCAAGGTAGGAGGATCACTTGAGCCCAGGAGTTCAGGACCAGCTTGGGCAACATATCAAGATCCAGTCTCTACAAAAAGTAAAAAAATAAAAAAATAAAAAAAAAATTAGCTGAGCCTGGTGGAGTGTGCCTGTAGTACCAGCTACTCGAGAGGCTATGGAAGGAGAATAGCTTGAGCCCAGGAGTTCAAGGCTGCAGTGAGCTATGATTGTGCCACTGCATTCCAGCCTGGGCAACAGAGCAAGAGCCTGTCTTTAAAAAAGAAAAAAGAGTCTGAATGCTTTTCTCCTAAGATTGAAAAAGAAAGGACATGTGCTGTGGCTACTTCAACATTGCATTAGAAGTTCTAATCAGGGAAATTAGGCAAGAAAGTAAAAGACATCAAATTGGAAAGGAAAAAGTAAAACTATCTTTATTTGCAGATGATATGAGCTTGAATGTAGAAAAGTATGTTACAACCTAAGATTCAGACCCAGAGCAGCTCAAACTCACATTGATGTGCTCCACCAGAGGCTGTTCAGTGTTCGAGCCCATGGCACACTGGAATCCCTGTTCAGATGTGCACCTCTTACCAGATTGTCATGGACTGAGCGCTTCTGTCTCTCCACACATTTGTCTGTTGAAATCCTAAGCCCCAATGTGATGGCATTTGGAGGTGGGGCCTTTGGGATGTGATTAGGTCCTGAGGGTGGAGCCCTCATGAATGGGATTAGTGCCCTCAGGAGAACTGGCCAGAGAACTAGTTCCCTCTTTTTGCCGTGTGAGGATACAAGGGAAAGACATCAGTCTGCAGCTGAAAGAGCATTCTCACCAGAACCCGCCCACGCTGACACCCTCATCTCGGACTTCTGGCCGCTAGACGCGTGAGAAATAAATTTCTGTTGTTCACAAACCACACAGTCTGTGGTCCTTTGTTATTGAAGCCTGAAAGGACTAAGACACCAATGGACTAAGAAATACCGTGGGACAAAGTAATGGGTGGTCAAGAGCTCTGAATTATAACTATTTATCCTGCCTGCTCTCTCAAAAGCGTGTTCAGGCCCATTAAGCATACCAAGATGTTCCTGTAACTTAATCAATTTTAATTAACAGTCTGGTTGCAAAGCTGTTTCTTTTTAACCCACAAGCATAACTGATTTATGTAAATACTGAAAAGCGAACTTGACTCTTCCCTGTCATGAGGCAAGAAAAATTACAACTTTCAGTGGCTATTTTTGACTTTGGCACTTTAATCAAGTGCATTGTTATAGGACGTGGAAGAGGCTGCTTGGAGACAAGGTCTCTTTCCATTTCTGCTTTTTCTCAGTCAGTTCATTGCTTAAAGGCACCCACGACAGGGATGAGAAGCACGTTTGCTGACAGGAAAATGCCAGCAGAGACATGCATTGCCCCCGAAGCCTAAAAGTTTTATTAATTATAAAATGATAAGCCATGTCTCTGGGTAAAGAAGGGTGTTTTTCCCCAGAACTCCATGGGATGTGAGGACTTCAGTGCCCTCTCTCCCTGGCTTCCCTCACTTCCTCCCCAGCAAGACTCCTCAGCTCTCTGCTCATGTCTGCTGCGTGGTACTTGGCAAGGACGTGAGAACCGAGGGAGGAAAACTTTTCTTTTAATTATAAGTTAGCATGAAACAATACAAATTCCTCCTTTTTAACACATTCGCTGCCAAGTCAGTTGTATTTAACTCACACTAGTTTGAGCCCAGGGCCTCGTGAAGTGTACGGAACTCACACATTTCTTCACCTTGGGAACCGCGTGAACTATTTTTCAAGTTGCATATAACTCACGCACAGAAAACCCGTAAAAAATAATTTTTTCATTAAATTGGAGAGGATTGTTTTGTTTTCAGAGTTTTTATTCTATTTTCATAATAAAATGCCATCGCCCCAAGGCAAAAAAAATTTTTTTCTAGTGTGGCAGTCAATGTGTTTAACGACAGAACTTCTAAATGAAAGGGATTCAGCAAGCAAAAAGAAAAAAAAAAAGGACAAAAAATTGAAAGGAAGAAATGGCATTTAAATATTTGTCGCCATTACAGTAGCCGTTCTCTGATAACAGGATTTAGCTTTGAGATGTTCCGGCCATTTAAAGGTCCTGGGATGTGGGAAAGGGGAAAGGGCCCATGTGTGGCCAACTAAGAAAGCTTCCACTTTACCGCGACGATAAGGACTGAAGATCTAAATTTTCAGACACACTCTATTCCCCCGAAGGTCCAGAGTCTTCTCTTTCTATGCTCACTCCCTAAGTGAGCTCATCCCATCCTTGGATTCAAATCCTACATGAGTTATGGATTTTCCAGGTTGTATTTCCACCCAACGCCCCGTAAACCCGGGGGTCACTACCCCTGAAACTCCGGCACCTGGGCGTCCAACATGCGCACACGCCTCTGATGTCTGGAACTGAGCTCTCGAGCCCGCGCTCCCTCCCCAGCCTGTTTCCTTCCCTGCGCTTCTCTCTTTCTGAGAATTCACAGAATGGCTGCCCTTTACAGAACAACAAAAAAGAACCCACAAAACCTAACTTGCTCATATTCTTCATCTCCAAGTCGTCAGCAAGACTTGTCTACCTCACTCTGCACAGTCTAGCCCAGAATTTGGCCACTTTTCAACACCTCCAGTGCTGCCCCAGTGCAAACCATCACATGTCCCTGGATTTCCTGCTTCTACCCAGCAGCAACAATGACACTTTCAAAACACAGCCAGATTGTATCCTCTGCTCAGAATCCTCCAGAGCTCCCTACCTCACTCAGCATGAAATCAAAGTTCTTGCAGCAGCCTGCGAGGGCCAACATGACCTGTTCCTCTGGTCCCATCTTCCACCACCTGTGCCTGGCCGGCTCTGCTCCAGCCTGCTCCAGCCAGCCAGCTGGCCTCCTTGGGGTCCTTGAACACACCGTGGGCTCCATTCTATCAGATATCCACATCATTCCCACCTCAATGCATTCAGAGTTCTGTTTTAATGCCACCTACTCAGTGACACCTTCCCAGGCCACCCTCATCTCAAATACCACTTTCCATCACTCTCTAGGGTGCTATTCTGCTGTCTCAGTCCATTCTGGCTCCTATAACACAGTACTATGGACTGGGCAGCTGAAACAACAGATATTCATTTCTCACAGCTTGGGAGGCTGGAAAGTCCAAGATCAAGGCTCTAGCCCATTTGGTTCCTGGTACAGGATTTATTGCTGGCTTGCAGGTGGCTGCCTTCTTGCTGTGTCCTCAGGAGGAGGAAGCAGGCTCTCTGAGGTATCTTCTTCTAAGGACACTAAGTCCACCATGGGGATTCCACATACATGACCTCATCAAAACCTAATCACCTTCCAAAGGCTCCACCTACAAATACCAGTACCATCACAGTGGTGCTAGGGCTTCAACATAAACATTTTCGATGTGACATAAACATTCAGCCCACAACACCTGCTGTATTTTTCTTAAAGCATATCATGACCGAATTATTATATACGTATTTGTTTATTACCTTATTGCTGTCTCCCCTAATAGAATGTAAGTTATAAGAGAGAGAGAACTGTTTGGGGGTTACTGCTACTTTGTCGGCATCTCCACCTATTCTTGGTATGGGGCAGCTCAACTCATCGCTGTTGAGTGACTCCACAAAGGACAGACTAACTGCACGTATGAACTTCTATGATGAATTTTTATTTTTTTTGTAAATGTTCAGAATATATCTCCAGATACAAAGCAAAGGCCTGGCTTGTTTCACTGAGTAAAAATATGTTCAGCTCCTTGTTGATAGTTATTGTTTCTCATATCTTACTGTAGCAGTGACATACAGCTAACAACAAAAACTCTCTTCATTCCTGGAAAGAGTACTGTTTTCATGGGAAATCCATCTTGCCTTGATGACAGAAATTTTAGGTAGGCACCTGGTTGCTCCAGGCTTCCCTGCAGCTAGGTTTGGGCACGAGACTAAGGTCTTAGTCTTGGGATATGAGCTGAAGTGGCACAAGGCAGGCTTGAGTTTCCTCGTGCGAGGGGAGTTATAGATCTTGTTTCCCTCAGCATCTCGGGCTGCTCCTGCATCCTGCTGCTCAGGGCGTGGATGCTGCCCTCCGAAAGGGTGAAAATGAGAAGCACAGTCTAGGGTCAGCAGAGAAGGAGGAGAGCATCCCACCACTCTGGCCCGTGATGACACAGGAAGGAAGCAGACTGCCAACTCACACTCTAGATGCTGCTCGCGAGGCATTTCCTCACTCTCAGATGAACCTACCGCAAAGTTGCCTCTGCTCATCTCCGTAGAAGCTACGTGGTTCATTTATCTCGGGCAGTGAGAACTATCTCACTGCTTTTTTTCCTTCTTTCCTCCCGTTCCTCTCCTCCTTTCCCCTTCCCTCCTTCCATCCTTTCTGTTTGAATTTACCCCAAGATACACATTTGCTGTATCGAGATACTTAGGGAGTCACTTACTTCCATGGTGTCCAATATTTGGGCCCACAAACGTGGTTACCCACAAAAGCAAACTGCCTTCACAATAGTTATTCTCCATAATTTGTGTTTAAAAAATTCAAATCTGCTTTCAACGGACATGCACAATACCACCATTAAACTTTCTTCTGTTCTTTTTTTTTTGAGATAACTAAATAAAAGTGGTTTTGAATTGAGTATTAAAGAATTAATGAGTATTGAGTATTAAAAAGAGTGATAAAATTGATAATAGAGAATCAAAGTAGAAATAATAGTTCTAAGATTTACAAGTTGGCTATTAATTTTTTTTTTTTTTTTTTTGAGACAGGGTCTCACTGTGTCACCCAGACTGGAGTGCAGTGGCACGATCATCAGTCACTGCAGCCTCTGACTCTTGGGCTGAAGCTATCCTCCTGCCTCAGCCTCCCAAACAGCTGGGAACATAGGCATACATCACCACATCCAGTTCACTTTTTTTATTTTTATAGAGACAGGGTCTCACTGTGTTGCCCAGGCTGGTCTCAAACTCCTGGAGCTCCTGGGCTCAAGCAATCCTCCTACTTCAGCCTCCTGAGTCACTAGAAT